>VZRH01000839.1:453683-493185 GCA_013397555.1 Urocynchramus pylzowi
GTACCCCGGGGCGCTCGGCTCGCCGGAGGCGCTACGGGCACCCTGCGACCCATCGTCACGGCTGGATGTGGAACCGCATGGGGCACACACCACCTGTTGGTGCTGGACACTTGCTGCCTTCCTTCTTCCTTGGCACTTTCTTCTCGTCATCTTTTAATTTTGATGGGGATGTTGAGGGAGTTTAGATTCTGAAATACTGATAATCGTGGAATCATTGAATCACAGAATCATCAAGGCTGGAAGAGACCTTTGAGATCAACATGTCCAACCATCAACCCAGCGCTCTCACCCCTAGACCACAAGGAAAGTTTTTTTTCTGACACATAATCTGGATCTCACCTGCCTCAGTTTGAGGCCATTGTCCTCTAGGCTTCTCACTGCAGGTACAGTAGAAGAGACTACTCCCCACTTGACTACAACCTCCTGTCAAGTAATTGTGGAGAGTGATTAGGTCTCCCCTAAATCTCCTCTAGACTCAATAAACCCAGCTCCCTCAGCCATTCCTTGTAAGACATGTTTTCTAAAAGACACTTTCTGAGATGCTTTCCCCCCTCCTAAGTGATATTAATTCTATACCTTTATATACATGCCTTAACAGACAGGCTGTAATTGTACAGTTCTACACTGTGTTTTCCACTGCAGCTTTCCCTGGATCAGGCAAATGCCACTCTTTGTTCAGTGGATAAGTCTAGAACATCAGTGAATAATGCCAGCTTTTACTGTGGCCCCTTTTTGATACTGGCTGCACAAGATAACAAATGATGAGCCAGATAAAAACCTCCAAAAAAAAGAAGTTGACCATGACTGGGAGAACGAAGTTTGGTCTCTGCTTTGCTATGGAATTAGTATTTAATTATGGGTCAGTCAACAAATCAAACAACACCACAAGTGATCCTCATTTGTTTGTTAATCATTGCACATGACTGCACAGGGCTAGAAATCAGTTCAGGCATCTGAAAACTCAAATGCCTCACATTAGAGAAACTCATGCATGAGACATCTATTAACAGGTGCTTTTGGAAACAACCCTCCTAATCTTTCCCTACTGTCAAATGAGGATGACTGTGCTCTTCTTCCTGGGGATGTTGCAAAGATAAATCATTATAAAACACACTTAAGGAAGTACTTCGGTATACAGTGGGCAGTAAATCTCTAGAACTTGCAAGAGGCTGCAAGGCAGATGGTATCAATGGGTTGAAAAAGGGATTAGGTACATTCTCAAGGAAAGGGCCCATAAATGTATCCCCTAACATCATAGACACAACAGCTGTGGAGGCTGGGGGGAAAAGACTGCAGGAAATACTGGGGCTCATGCCCCCCCCTAAACAGCAACACCACTGGGAGCAAGTGGACCAGTGGGCTGACCCCAGAGGGCATTTCTCTTTGTAAAGCTGTGAAGGAAAGTCCAGAAACTGGCAGAAGCTGAACTAGTACCTGCTCTTTTCATGCCATGTTTTAAAAACACACACAATGGTTAGTTTGCACAATTACATGCATCAGGATATAAATCTACATGCATAAAAATGCCTGGTTTTGTCCTAACTGTGACCAAGGACTGAGGCTGAGTGGTTGCTTATTTTTCCCCATTGTCATCTAAAGCTTTGTAAAACATGTTCATTAAGTCATTTCAGCGATGTGAAGCTTCACAAGGATAGATTCAGCCCCACCTTTCAGAAAAACAGAAGCTTCTAAGAAAAAGTGGACTCTTTTAGTGATTTGAAAACTTGGAAGTTTGATTTTCCTATTAGGAGAAGCTATAAAAGGTAGATTCAGTGTTTTCCTCCTTCACATTATTACACTTACTGAGTTTGAGATATTTACCTCAAACTCAGAGAGACATGCAGTTTAGAAGCATCAAAAAATGTCAGTTTATTGAGCAGGAAAAACAGTGGGGCTGCAATGAAATACATACCGGCAAATTTCATAAATTAAATTTAATAAATTTAATAAACCCACAGTTTTTGGTTTCTTATTCTTCACTCAGCTGATCACAACAACCTAGCCTGAGATTTAAGGACAATAAAAGCACTCCCTCTGTACAAATGACCAGAGCACTTCCAGTCCTGCAGCACAGCCCACAGCTGCTCTTTAGAGAAGGAGATGCTTCCATGAAAGCAGAACTCCAAGTTCCTTCCTCCACTGTCCCCTAAGAACCTGAGCTTGCAAACAGCCACACTTTCTCAGGCACTGCTTGCTCCTTTACTGCCAACTCCTTACCTTGAGAAGAGAAAGTATCTTTCTGTAATTAAAGGGGTTTTAGGAACTTTAAACAACTATACAAGTAATATAAAATGTCACTAAACTTTAGGTCACCCTACTTAAAATTTTAAAATATGAACAAAGGAGTAGAGATGAAAAATTACTTTTATCACATCAGGTTACACAGAGAGGTGTTCTCAAACCAAATACTGTGCTGATGAGACCAAGGTAAATCAATAGCCTTTGAGACCACTGTTAATTCTGTTTATCATGGATAGTAGTTATCCTTTAAAAAAAACCCTTTAAAATACTAATTGGTTTCTCTGATTTTCTGAAGTACCAGAGGAAATACTGAATCACCAATCAAAAAGACAACTTTCCTCCTGGGGAAAGTATGACCTTGACTGTAGCATGTTGCTTCCAAGCACCAGACATCTGAGCTACTTGAAGCCAACCTTATTTCCAGTTACAGGGGAACCCCACAAGATATTTCACCTAATATTCACAGGACAGTCAGTAAGGTAATGACCCAAGGCTATTGTTCTGGTCTGTGACAATCTTCTCTCCTTGTTGAACTTGATTAGGCATCACCACTACACTTATTAACACTATGAAAAAAGTATATCTTGTAGTTGATTATGACAGAGATTTTACAGAAACTGCAGAGATTTGAAAATGCATTAGTACTAAATTTGCTGTCTCTCAAGCTGGCCACGGTAACTAAGGCAACCCATTTTAAAGGTGGGGAGTTATGAAAAACTGCCAACGCTTTTTAACTACATGCAAAGAAACATGCAAAAGAACTAACCCGAGGAATCAACTGAAGCCCATACCAACAAGCTATCAAAGGGCTTATTGAAGATGACTTTCTAACTTTCTTGTGGCTTCAGGGTTTGTGACCACTGTGAGATTCCCTCTTTAGTGTTAAATGTTAGAGTTGCAGTATGTCTTTTTTTCTGTGTCTCCATAGCAAAATATAAAACACTTACATAAGGCTAAAACCTTACTCCCTGTGTTAACAGAATGACTTCTGTATCAAGATCTGATTAAAGCTATTGCCCCTTTTGGCACTCCCAGTCACTTTACAAAGCATTTTGTTTAGCTTCCTCTGGTTTTGTACTCTCCATCCATGCACTGTTTACCCTTTCAAGCAAAGTCAAATCCAGACCCTGCCTATCATAGGGCAAAGGCCTTCTATCTACTCCTGCTGTCTGTGCTCAGGCAAATCTGGAGTGCATTTCTCCAGGGAAAGCTGGCTGGTTCTGTCCAGAAATTAAACATCAGTTGGGCAACTCAAAAACATCTGCATTACATTGTTCAGCCAGGGATATTATTTTGGCTGGACATTTGCAATTTGGTCATGAAAATAATTACGTATATATGTCCTGTTTTGGGAATCATCACAGTGTCATAAAAAAAACTACAAATCTAGTACTAACTGGTATTATCTATAAATATGGTCTGGACTGGTAAAGTTACTAGATGTCTGCTCCTGTGAAAAATAATCATAAGCAGAAGACTGCAAGGCTTTCATTGGGAATATGTGCAAAGCCAGTCTACAGTCATGACTGTACAAGGGTCATGTACTCCCTTGTACAGTCATGTACAAGGGAGTACATGACCCTTCCTTTAAGGGCTCTGCTGCACTGTGCTCACTTCCCATACTGTGCCTTGTGTCTGCCTGGCTGGTGGCTCCTCACTGCTTTTGTACAGTGGGCAGTAGAGAAGCACTGAAGAGCTGGGACTTTTGGCAAGATAGCAAAGCCAGTTACAGCAATTTATTCCACATAACCACTTGTTCTTTTACAGCAGATTCATTAATGCAAGGGCTGTGCCAGAGGATGCAGTGTCCACCAAAGGAGGTAAGAGTGTGGTGTGGCCCAGCTCCTTGCCCTTTCCTGATAGCAAATCCCACACTGCCCTGGCACTGGCCAGCAGAGTTTGTGTTGCAGCACATACTGCAGTTGAGATGGCCACAATACACAAAACATCACCATACAATTTTAGAAGGCTTTAAGCATCCATCCATACAGATTCACACCACATCAGAAGACTTTAAGTATCTGCCCTTCTTGTTCTTTAGGCCAACCCTTTATACCCCTCATGTTCATGCCTTGCACCTGTGTGCCCTCTGTTCCCTTTGGTGGTTGGTCAGTGCCCCTGGGCACTCCATGGCTCATTGCTGTCAGTGCTGTTCACCTGCTTTTCACAGCTGTACCCACTGGGGATGAGGCTCAGCCATCCCACTCCCAATTACCACAAACTGTGCACCTACAGGTTAGTAAAACACTGAGAAAAGCTGTGCCTTGTACATGCACAAATTATGTAACTGCAGAGGTGAGGCATAAGAATGTGGAAGAATACAAGCACAAGATATGATGGCATAAGAGAGAGGAAAAAAATAAACTTCCCTTACTGTGAGGAGGGAATTATCCAGTGCTGCTGGAGGTGGCCTGAGTTGGAACTGTCACTTCCCTGGCTCTGGGTACCACTCAGATTTTCACACATGGCACATTGGTGTCATCCTGGAGCCAGCACTGGCCACGGGCAGCTAGTGCCACCTGCTGAACATTACAACATTTATAATCTGGATTGAGGAAAAATAAATTCCCACCAGAAAAGTAAAATCTTGCTGAAATTAGTCTCTATGTTACACACAAAAGAATCAGAGAGCTGCAATGGGCCCAAGACAATTCAGCTCATTTTTTAAAGTTTTTGCCAAGTACAACTTCTATTATTTTACTATATATTTCAATCTCAGAAGCAAAGCCTGTTAAATCAGTTTGGTTTAAATTTTGACATTGTTATAACATCAATTTATTCATTTTTTCTGTTTGAACAACTGTTTCTGCAACAGGATTTCTAAGCACAATATACAATGTCTTTGGTCTAAAATTAGCACAACACATTTCTTGGAGGATAAAATATTTTATGGATTTGTTGTCAGTTACTGAAAGGCAAGCAAGAGAACTCTAGCAAAAAAATTGTCTTCCCATCCTTTTAAATCCTTCTTGATTCTGCTGAGTGAAAGAGCTTGCTGGTACAGGCTACTGACAGATATTAGGCTATAAAAATTGCCTTTCAAGTGCATGATGAATTTCCAGAACAATCTTATTAATAATCTACAGCTTAGTCTCTAATCTGTACAATTTAGATCTTGCTATGTTTCAAGTGCCCAAAGGGCTTGCCTAAGCTCACAGAAACATCTTAAAGGAATTTGAGTGCTCAGCCTTCATGAAACACATTGAAAGTGTATCTTGTTTAGCTGGCACCTTTCACTTGAATTGCCACAAAACAAAGGTGTTTCTCAATAAACTGGACTTTATGGCTCTCTACAGCCACTTGAAAGGAGGTTGTAGCAATTTCTCTCTTATAATAAGTGACAAGATGAGAGGAAAGGATAAGTTGTGCCAGGGGAGCTTTAAATTGTATTTTAGGAAAATTTTCTTCACTGAAGGGGTTCTCAAGCACTGGTACAGGCAGCCCAGGGAAGTGGCTGAGTCACCATCCCTGGAGGAGTTTAAAAGATGTGTAGAAGTGTCACTTTGGGACATGGTTAGTGGTGGGCTCAGCAGCATTGGGTTACTGATTGGACTTGATGATCCTAGAGGTCTTTTCCAACCTAAATGATTCTATGATTCTATGCTTTACCTAATAACACTATTCCTCTTCCACTAGTGCTTTTCACACTCAGGCTTTGAAGAAGTAATGGATACATTATCTGCTACTTTCTCTCCCCAGATTGAAAGGAGAGAGGTAAAACCTGACACTTTCTGCTCCTCTCAGTCTTCTGCAGGATTCAGACATAACCCCCCCTTTAAAGTGCATTGAAAGTTCAGATTTGCCAGAGGACTCTCCATGTCTGTGGTCTGTGCTTGCCTCAGCAAGGGACACAGATCACATTCAGATCTACAGAGTGACAACAGGGGCAGAGTGCATGTGAAACTGTGAGGAATGCTGTCCCCAGTTCTGCCTGCTCAACATCCCTTCCTTGTAATGGATCCTGACACAGGAACACCCTGCCTGCCATCTCCCACTTGGAGTGTGGGCTGCCAAGGACAGCACAGGCACAGTTTGCAAAGGCACACCAGGCTGGCACAGGGCTGGGAATCCACTCAAAGCCTCTTTCCTTGAGCCAACTTATTGCAGAAGAGCAATGACAGCATCTTGCCTCTCTGTGAGGCTGCACCTCCCAGCTCCTGCTGAGCTTCTGCTTAGTGAGTTCAGCCTTTTCAGCTGACTGCACCAAGCTGCACGGTGTAGTCACAAAGTCCTTCACAACACTGGGCACAAGTAAAGGAGTATCTTGGAACTCTTTTTATAAAGAGTTTTTCCCTCTGCACCTGCTCATTGCTGGCAAGTACCAGCCCACATAGAGAGCAGACCAGCAACAAAGGCAATAGTCACCCAAAGGTTATTTTAAAAATCTTGGAAAGTTTGAAAAATCTCACAAAAATTCCTTCTTTTTGGGAAAATCCTGATCCACATCCCAGATACTATCTCTTCAGCAGTGAACATGCTGAACTACAGGGCCTCCAGGGTCTTGTACAGCTCTTCCTACGATCTTTTAGTGGCCTCTGCTGGCCAGGACTGAGATCCCGGCATCTGTTTAAGTGTCGCAAGTCCCGAATCCAGCTAAGATTTACATAGATATTTTATTGGTGACAGCAGCAGAGACAACATCACCAGGACTGTATTAATCATCAGCAGAAAGTTCTCACTGGATATCCCTGTTCCACTATAGCTGCTTGTTTTAGGCTTGAAATATTTATGGAAAAAAAAAAAAAATCTTGATGGGCACAAATGGAAATAGCAGAAGACAAACTTTGGATGTGACTGCTGCCTTTGGATTTGAAACTGAGCCATCTGTAAAACTTTCAGCTTTATGTGGTGTTGAAGGAATAGCCCAAAAGAAGACAGACTGGCAGTGTGCATGGCTGTGATCTACTTTTCCAAGAACAGCATTTTTATGGTAAAGATGTGAATAGAAGTGCTCACACAGAGATATGGAAAATATCGTTCTGATTACTCAGCACTTCAGGAGAGATCTTGGGGGGAAAAAAAAAAGCATAAAGCATATGTCTGCTGTTTTCTGAACATCAGAAAAATAGGGCTGCTTTCCTGGTGTTCTCCCTTAGTGAAAACTCAGCTTTCCAGCATCTATTTTACTTTTTTAGAGAGTGTAAATTCTCTGCAGCTAGAAGAATATAAAGTTATGATTATAAACAGGCATTTTTCTCTTTGTTTCTCTGTGGGAGTTTGGTTTTCTTTTACTGAAGGATTTATCTTTGAGATAAATCCTTTTTGGATTTCTTTTGGTTTTCTTTTACTGAAGGATTTATCTTTGAGATAAATCCTTTTTGGATTTCTTTTGGTTTTCTTTTACTGAAGGATTTATCTTTGAGAGGCATCATAGCTCCAGGTTCTTTCACTTACCTTCCAACCAGTTTCCATTCTCTGATGGGCTTGACTCCACTACTTGCCTATGGAAAAGCCTGTTGATACAGAAAAGAGAAAGGTTAATTGTTTTGTTAAAAAATAATGATAATAAAACCCTCTCCTCTTCTGCTCAAGAGAATTCCTACAAAATTTGGGTTTCATATACTATAAATAAAACCCAATAAAGTCGTGATTGATTTCAAACTGGAAACACAACAGTAGCACTAATCCTTCTCTCTGTCAAAGATTTTTTTGCATCTTTTCTTCTTTCTAGAAATTAGCTTAGAAATTAGATTAGAAAAATATTTTTCTTTTTTTTTTTCCCAATTCCTACATTTTTTTCTAATGTGTTTGTTACTACAAAATATTTTGTTCAGAGAAGCAGAGCAAAGGCCCACTAAACTTAATCATCTCCTTCAAAACTGTTCAGCTTCTCCAGTAGTACTGTGTGATTTTGGTTGGCTTTTTTCAATAATGTTTTTTCCTACAGGGAATTCAAGTCACACCAAAGTGCAGAAAATACATCCACTGGAGGGCAGGCCTGAATCTGGCAGAATGTGCTGAAAAAGCCTAGGAGAAAACATACCAAAGTTTTCCATTTTGCTGAGTGAAAGCTGTCATGAATCAATCAGGACTGGACAGAGAAGAACTAAGAGATGGCTTTTTTCTGAATGGATTCACGACTACAAATCCATAGCCTGTAAAACAGGCTCCAATAAGAGTGCATGTCTAATAAGAAAGGCTCTAGATGAAGCTTCTGACATTGACTAAAATTAAAATAAACCTAACATGACAATTACTAGTTGAAGTCAGCAAATCCGAACAGGACCCATCCACATGGTGCTGATCAGACAACACCAACTGCAATCAGTGGAGCTGAGTTCCAGCCTGACCTTGGAGGTCAGGCTCCCTGTGCTCCCACAGCAGCACCACCCTCCTGCAGGACTTGAGATCTGAGCTCTCTGGGGTGAAAGGTGTCTCCTGGGAGGTTCTTTCCATGCTGTGCAGGCAGTCCAGGGGCACAGGGGATGGTGTCTGGCTCCACCTCATGCTCACAGCCAGAGCAGCCCCTGGGCGTGCTCAGGGTGGCACCTGATGGCCACTCTCTGGACTTGCAATCTGTGCACTCTTTACTGCCAGGTCCCCTACTTCCGTGGAGGTGGCTGTGCCTCAGAGTTAATTACATGTGACTGGACCAAGTACTTCATGCAGTCCTTGTTTCTAGCAAGGACTCAGGTTGTCTCAGCAGTTTGAGACGTTAAACCTTTGACACTCCAGATGTCATTTTTGACTTTGAGCGCTATCAAAATCATAACAAAAGGAAACAGTTTATTTCATGTGGCAGCTGAAGATCCCATATTTAATGCTGCCTGACTTTATCAACCCTTGGTTTTCTTTCAGACAAACTGAAAACTCAGTTTCCTTTTTGCAGTTTTTATGGGAGCACATTAAATGAACTTCCTCCTTTCATCAGTGACTCACTCCTAGAAAGGCTATTTCACAAATAGTATCTCCATTCCAAAGGAAACAAGCTGTTCCCTCTTACATTACTCAAGTAGCTGCAGACAAACTAAAATACATTAAGTTAAAAGATTTCAAAATGCATTAGAAACATAGCTCAGAGACAGTCAGCTTTATTTCAAGTAGTTTTCTGATGTAATTGCTGCCCTTTAATGAAATCAATCAAGCCAAATATTAAAATCAACAAGAAATTCTCAGGGCCTGGCTGGAGACACTTTACAACCCATGGAGTCTGTAAGTCCATAGAAGTCTCATAGTATTTAATCGTGGTCACACAAAATATTTAGAGTCTATTTTAATCAAAATCAGGATATAAATCAGAACAACTCCAATGTGAGATTGCTAAAAGCCAGTGAGATATCTGTTCAAGTCAACAGCTGCAGTTTTTACATATATTAGAATCTGTTTCCTGTAATGTGAATGAAAGTCTTACCTGGAGATGTGAATAAGGTGATGATATAGGTGCTTTCATTAGTAATAATTACGGACATGTTTAGAGTTGAGCTGCTATGGCCAACTCCATGAAAGAAAACACACTGGAGAATTCCTCAAACAAACAGTTAAATCCCCAAATAAACAGTTGAAAGTATGTTATCTTGAAGGCATGGGTCTGAGAAACAGTCAGGCTTTCCACATAGAAGAAACCCAGACATATAATCATATTTTTAAACAAAGAGAGAGATTTTATAAAAATATAAAACATCTCCCTGGCAGTGTGCAGTATAACACAAGAAAATGCAAACCCAGCATGTTACATGTCAGTCACAGGAAGAAGGTATTTGAAAAAGACTCTTCTGGGGAATATTTGTAAAAGGCAACACTCCTTAAAGCATTCAGAGGTGCAAGTTACAAGGGACCAGGAATCTTTGTAGCTGAAGGACAGTCCAAGAAGCTGTCTGAGATCTGAGTACCATCAAAGGTGAAATCGAAGGACCGGTAATTCCAAAATTATACTGAGTGATAAAATATAAAACATTATTAAGGCCTTCTCTATGAAACTCCAAGATTGTCCTACTGTTGGAAGTGTAAGAATTTACCTCAGGTATACTACCTGTAAGTAATCCTTCCAAGAGTGTTCCATGCCAAGGAACATTTGTATTTATGACACTGTTTCTGTTCCACATTGCAAGTGCAACAAATACTCAAAAGGAACAAGATAAGGGGTAGGAAAATGTTGAAATTACAAAACCAAACAGAATCTGGATGTATGCAAGACTTTCTGGTGCTAAGCTATGTATAAATGACTTTAGGTTGATCTGAATTCTTCCTGCAGGTTAAAAAAATAACAGCTCATGTAAACAGCTATTTTTGTCTCTGTGTCATTGTATCTGGATTTCTTTATTTTCAGAGGTCTGAAACCAGATTGCAAACATCACCTCACATTTGCATATTTTAACAGGGACAGACTTGTATACATTCCCTTGTCTTATTGATAAGAGACTGTCACAACCTCTTGCATGGTCAATGTGTTTAGTTTTTCAGTCTCATCCAGTAACTTCTGCATAAAGCCAAAAAATCCAATGATCAAACACGGGCACCTTTTTCCACCACAGATGCATCCTTTTGGTTTTCTTTATGAACATTTTATCAGACTTGGATTATTCTGATTTGATGAAGAGACACTTTGGGAAAATATTTTTCATGTGGGCCACTCCTGTGGTCTTTATTTTCACTTCATCCTTTTGGGAAGCACTTTCTTCCACTATCTTGTTTTAATCTAGTACATAAACTCCACCTCAGAGTGACATTCAATTGTACATCATTTTCCAACTCCTGCAACAGACATTCACTTAAATAATAATCATAAACACAGCAGTAATTTATTACTTCTTTCCTCAGAGTACAAGAATAGTTTTGCTTCTCCCATGTGAGATGTCCACAGTACACAGAGTGGGGAACTTTGGTGTCCTTCAGGGTACTTACAAAATTCTGTCACCATGTTTTGCTCAAAAGGAGATTTTCACTGTGATGTGTTATATTTACAGGGGAGCAGATAGGATAGTTGTGCTTTTCCACTGTCTCCTCCCTGATAATTTTCCACAGCTTTTTGGTTATTTTTAGAGTGATTAGTATAAATTAGTAATGTCCTTCTGTCCCTTTGGGAGTCTAGAACACTCCAGAGCAATAAGCACAAACAACCTGTGGGGTCTGAGAGACTGAAAGGAGGACTGTCCACAATCAGCAAGCTGCTGTAATGCCTGAGATTAAAGACTCCTTTGTTTGCATTCTGGCACAGCTCTTACACTCAGATCTACGAAGATATTTGGATGTTTCATTGCCAGGGCATCAGAGGGAGACAGGACTTGAATTCTTTGCCATCTGCTCCCTCAGCATATGATGCCATCTTAAACACACAAGATTTAACAGAGAACATTTAGCAGCATTTAGCAGCAGAACAAAGTAAAGGCTTTCCAAGGGAAGCAAGCTATTGTCAGGCCTCTTCTGTGTAATTCCAGCCCAGTAGGATGAAGCGATCTCTTGGGGACTAAGTTCCAACCTTTCACCTTAAATACAGGACTGTGTCCATGGCAAATGTTTAATGCAGTGAGAAACATCCAAATATGAAAGGGCTAATTCAAATGGCATTGATGCCAGTAACACAATGCCCTTTGTTTTCAGCCAAGGCACATCAAAACTGAAATTCAGAACTTCTGAAGACAATTCAGTGTGTGGCTTTTGCAAAGCTAACTTTCCTTTTATCTGTCTATTGGTATAAACAGTCTTCTAAATAATACATCAGGATAATGTATCCAATAATGACTAGAAATAGACACAATGATCAAGATGTGACCAGGAACTTGTGACCAACACAGTGTTAGAGTCTCCACAGGAAATGGCAGAAAAGTAGTTTCAATGTTAATAGAGCTCCTGCTGTTTACAGTTTATTTCTTATAGAGGTGTTCTGCTGAAGCTTCCTTGAGGGCTGCTACTCCCTTACTGCACCTTCTTAGCACCAAGGATGACAGCCAGTATTCTCAAACAACACTGACAGACAGAAACAATCTATATGTGTAAACATGGTGCTCTTCAGAGGCTCATTCCACAAAAATGGGATCTGATCCTAAACCAGTCCTCAGCTGAAGCTTCATCTTGATTGATACTAGAGGAGAAATACCAGTTTTAGGACATCAGCAGTAACAGTGTCTGGTGTTGTTATAAATAACTAGTTTGCAGATGATTAAGCAATACATCTTTTAATATAAATTAAATCAAGGTTCTAACTTCCACAATTTCAGAAAAGGCTTTAAAACACACTTGGAGCAGAACCTGCAGCTCAGAAACCAGAAGTAAAAGAGGAAGAACAGATTGGTGAAATATAATTCCAACATTCTGGATATCTGTCTTGGGCTTTAAATGTCTGTGTTTGGCATGACTGAGCACATTGGCTAAGATCTGGACAGCAGTTCTGCCTTTTGACACTCATTCCTAGTGCTGAAATCATGTGAACCTCTTCTTACCTTACTTTCTAAATGTGAACTACACCAACACACAGAAAATCAGTGTGTTCTCCAGAGGGCTGGATCAGTTTGCATCAGCTGAAGCTTCATGGTGATACCCAGGGGTGTTCTTTCAGATCTCTCTTTTTTCCTGCTGGTTAACTGAGTAATCAGGATCACTCATTATGTATGTTATTAGTCACTGTTAACTTTTAATTCTGAAGAATCAGAATTGAATTACACTCCAAAATGCAGGAGTCTTCAAGCACGTCTCTTCTAAGATGTCAGGTTTGACTGCAGCACAAAAAGCAGTTCTTGCTAGTTTCAAGCAAGGTTGATTTAAATGTGAGCACCATGAGCCTTCTTGGATGCTGGACACTGATGTTCATGACCAGTCTGCACTGAAGCCTGTCTTTGTTACCAGCAGGATTGGAACTGTTCAGTTAGCTTGGATCACTCCTCTCAGCAAGTGTGTGAATATCAGTACCATGAATAGAAGCTCACAGCCTCTGTATCACCTGCTTTTAGCAAGGCAAGAATGTGACTATACTAATTTGTGTGATAGTAAAATGATGGATGATGTACTGGGAACAGCACTGAAATTGCTCTGGTTCCATAAATCACTATTTTCAGTAGCACAGATGAAAAGGGAAGGCTGCAGACAGGAAAACCTTACTGGATTAGGACCTTGGCACTACGAGGCAGGTTTGAATGACAACTCATCAGTAGGATCTTCAGCATTTTCCAGGAGGAAGGATGCACAGAGGAAGGGTTCATCCAGGCAGCTGGACAGGTGCTTGCAGAAGGGATAAATGAATGACCAAGGTGGATTTTGCTGTCATAGACACAGCTGCTGTATTCCCTTTCAGCTGCTCTACAGTGTTACTAAGCAGCTTCTGCAAATTATGCTGTGTTCCAGCAGGGGATGGGAATACTCCTCACATTGACAAGGAGTTATTAGCAGGAAGAACCAAACTTCAGAAATCTGAGATTCTCAGGTCTGTATCCTACACAAGGAATCAGAAGATTTTTCAGTCACTAGCTCTGGTGGTGGACATAGTTCAGCAACACTTTGCAGCATCCTGACTTTCCTGTACCAATATGGAAAACAACTATCCATGATTGCTGACAGTACCTGCACAGGGACATCTGTTCCTGCTGTGTCACCAGAAGTAGGGAGGAGGTTGAAATGTGATGCTGCCTGCAGGGAAAGGTACTTCAGAGGCAGGGAAGCAAAAAGAGAATTGCTTGAAAGCAATTCTCTCTTGATACTTGATGTCCATTTTCAGGATAACATACAGAGAAGTAATCATGCAAATCCAAACTCAAGGGAAATAAGCCTTGGTTTCTTCATCTGGTGCTCTGAAATTCAGCCAGTAACACATACAGCCAAAATCCCTGAGGTGACACAGTGCATTGTTGTTTTGTAGGCAATGCATATTGGATTACTGGAGACTCCACACTGTGAAATTATTATAAACCAGTAATTAGCTGGTGATGGTGATAATTTGGTTCAGAATTCTGAAGCTAAATAAAATGAACTGATTAAAAATAATGCACTGTTAACTCGGTCTCTTGTGCAATTAAAAACTCAGAGAAACTGACTGAAGTATTTAGAAACATAAGGAAAAACTGTAACCATTTTAAAATGTGCTCAGCTAAAAATAGGTTTGGGTCCTTAACTGGAAATTTTAATTCTTTAAAGGCAGAAGGACGTGTTATTGCTCTTCACCTTGGAGAGCTCTCGCTCACTTAAACACAGTTTAACCTTTGGATGGTAAAACATGAACGTGCTGGAACTAAACAGTGCCTGGCACAAGTGAGAAGCTCATCAGAAGATGTTTTCTGATGTACCAGTGCTTTGGAAAAATACTTCCTGCAGGTGTTCTGAAATGGCCTAGAGTTTTTCAGGAGCTGCTTGATTTAATTTTCAAGTCCCTGCTGTGGTCATACAGACATAATCTGGTAGGTCCCTCACGACCAATTACCTTCTGCAGGTGTTCAGTGGTAAAGATAGCCCTGTCAGATGTGCCTGGCTTCTTTTTTGGCCAAATTCAGCTTTCTTGGAGGACACAGAGGAACACAGCCAATGAATGGCTCAGTACAGCAGTATTTGTGGGAGACTTCTGACCAATTCCAGCTTTGGAGAAATGATACATTACTTGAGAGGTCCATAAAAACGAAGACTCAGAAGACCACTTTGACCAAGTCCTTCAGTCTGTGGGAGTGGTATGAATGTAACTTCATTCCTGGGAATGACAGGAGGTCCTTCTGAGCAACTCAAGAGACCCTGCTACTGACAATATCCCAAACCACAAGGCCCAGAGAAGGATTGTGTGACTGTAGCACTGTATTCCTGACGGTTCTCCAGGCCCTACACCAAAGCAGCTACCACTGACCACTCTTTGGCAGCAGGCAGAGCTGGAGGATGCCAAGGAGGTTGCTCAGGCTGGAAGAGCTGATTCCATACCAGACCAAACAGTTGCAGACACTGGTCACTTCTTAGAATTCCTCTCTGAAGGCTTTTTATATTTCAGGAAAAAAAAAAATCCCAAAACAACAAAAATATTTTGAGAAGTCAGTCTTATCAAGCTGCATTTGCTTGAAGAAAAGGACTTATTCCAAGCAACCAGTGCTGGTACCCAGTGCACACACAGACTGACAACAGGAGAAGAAAATAAAGGAGAAAACCCCCAATTTTTAAACCAGTTCTGCCTTAAAATAACTTCTATAGAAAACCTAGGTACATCAGTGAGAGCTGTGATTTTCAAAGATCATAGGAGCCCTCATATGGGCTGTTTGGTGTCTCTAAAGGAACAATAAGAGTTATGCACTCACAGATTACAGAGCAGCACTTTACAATTACATTTGCAAAGAAATTTACCCACACTTGTACACAGAGAAGTCCTTATTCTCTACCTTTATCCAGCCTCCTAAGGAAATGACAACATTTGCACATCCCCCAATAAATTATAAACCTGCCCGCTGTTTTCAGCTAAATGGAAAGAGCAGGAGAGGGCTCAGCAAGAGCTAAAATTCTCCATGGTTAAACAGCTGGAGAGAAGCATTTGAGTGTATCCACAAGGCAAAGGATGCAGTGTGAGCAAAGACAGAAGAAAACCTGTACAGAAAAAAGACCAGATGACAAAAAAATCTTCAACTGGACCTTGGAATAACTGAACCCTTCATTACAAATTCAAAGGTAACAAGGTTTCATTAGTATTTGAAATATTCTTATGAGCTGAGAATATAATTTCACCTATTTCTTTACATCAGACACATTGCTGTTTTTTCCCAGCCTTCTAATAAAATATAGTTAATTTACATTTTAAAGACCTTGATGGGTTTTCTCATCATGGAACAGTAAGTGAGATTAATAATCCTGTTACTGAGTACTTAAGCTCATGGATCATTTCCACAGTAACATTTTCTTAATTTTTAAAACGTATCTTTTATTTGATTTAGAGGTTAGTGCTAATTTATGTAATAAGAGGGAGAAAAGCTGAAGAGTGAGTCAGTGTTTATTAACCTTGCTAATAGGACAGGCTTTTTCAGGCAAAATGGATATATCTTAATTAGTAAAATGGTTGCATTGTCATTTAGCCAATTAATCCTTTCCAAACAAGGGAAGCAGTAGCAATTTTACTTGCAGTGAATGGAAATAAACTTGTATGCACATTCTGCACATCAATTAACACATTTTGACTTTCCCACTTTCATCAGTAAAAATGCAGCCCTTAGATTCCCCAAATAAGGCACATTTTCCATTATATCACTCCTTTTTTTCCCCAATTAATTTTCTGTAACATCTCAGTCCTTTTCATCAAACACTGAACACAGAACTGTGAAAAGCCACCAACTATAAGCAGGTTATAATTCTTAAGGTTTATGTCCCATTTCTGGAAGTGTTCAGTAGTCAACCAGGGGTTGACTTAAGTGGTCTCATGAAAACCTAAGACTTCAGATTATTTAGCCAAATTTCATGTTCTAAGACACAGCAAGACTGGCTCTGATGGTTTATCACCTCCATATCCTGGAGGGATATAGAGCACAGACATTTGCACACTACCATCAGTCCCTTTGAATTTTAGAAAGATTTTAGTGCAAGGTAATAGATTTTCTTACCTTCTCTGCACACTGAAACGTGGCCCCTAAAAACCTTAAAACATAGAAAGGAGGATGACTTCTACAGAAAGGGAGTTCATTTGTTTGAAGACTTCTGTCTACCAAAGCATGATTAATTTCCATTGGGATGACCAAGAAACTGTTCTGGAGAAAGGAGCCAGGGTGAGAAGAAAGTCTCTTACTGCTGTAAGAAAAAGAGATTAACTTTGTTTAATCACTATTGTTTCTGGACACTTATTCCATCTTTACTAGACTAGATATTTAGCTGATAGATAACAGTTCCAAAGAATTATCTATGTTTGATTTACCTAAGCAGTGAGTTATGAACTGTGAATGCTTTCACTGTAAACTCTGATAATATTTTTGTCATGGTCATGTTAAAAGACATATTCAACTCTTAGCTCATCTCTTAAAAGATCAACTGCTTCCCTCAAGACTCCTAGAAGAAAAAAAGCAATATGTACAAGTCCAGGCAGTTGTTTGTAGTTGGAGAAATCTGCAGATATCCAGACCTGCATTCTGAACAATCCCTTGTCAATTAGACAGTTAGCAGAAACTTAACAGCTTTTTATTTCTTTGAAGTGAGCAGAGATAGTTTGTAGCTAATATAATACAGGCTATTCTACAGCTTTTTCATCCTGGTTTCCCATTTTTGGTCTCCCTGGGCTTTTTACAGCTTGTCTACACTGATCACTCTCTGAAATAAACTTCTTTTCTTAGGCGCTTTAAGTGTGCCCGGAATGAAGTGCGGCTCCTAGGAATGTAGTGTGCATCGCTGCCATTTCCATCCTTCTAGTACAGGTTTGTGCTTTTCAGCACAAACAGCCTGGACCACTCTGTAAAATGAGCAATCAATTCACTATGGATAAAAACAATTTTGTCTGAAGTCCAGCTTGCTGACAAGGAAGCAGGAGACATCTCAGCTGCAAGATGATATGCTGAGAAATCTCCTTTCCTAGGAAATACACCCAGAGCATTATAAGTTTCTCGTGAGGCTCTGCCGTTCATTCACTCAACCCATGCATGCTTTTGCCAAGACCTGTGCACTGAATTAAATCCCTGAACAGCTAATGAGACTTGTTTGGACATTGTCTTTGCAGACAGTAACGGTATTCAAGGCTTCCTTTTCCTTAAAAATATCAAATGTATGGTTTACTGTCAAGTCTGAGATTTAGCAACTTACCTGGAAAAATTCAAGGACAGGTCATAACTAAAAAAAACAAAATCAGAAGATTTTGGTCATGAGGTCTTTTCACGTTTTATTTGAAAACTGTGGGCTGTAAACTAATTACCAAACTATTTACATAGTAGTACTAAGGTTTTCTGGTCCTTCACACCACAACAAAATAAGCAGGTTCAAGACTGAGGTTTCTCACTGGAGTAATTTTTGTGTTTGGGGTAATGGGCAAAGTGAGAGTCCTTGACAGAGGTGGCATTACTGGTGGTTCTCTTCTCTTTGCATATGAAGTTGCTGACCTCACTGAACAAAAGTAAATGTAGCTGGGACAGAGGAGGCCTCATACATTAACAGGAGAAGCAGGGCCAGACCATAAACTTTGTAAAATTACTCCTATCCCAGAATAAGGGATTTATTAAGTGCTTTCAGCTTCAATGTCTCCAGATGTTTTCGAATTTTCTCTCCGATCTCACTGTTCTGGAGTTGAAAATGTCCACCCGGACCATTGTGTGGGTCTCTGCAAGAAATTTAAAGCATCATTTGTATTTATAATAACCAGGGAAACTGCTTAAGAATGTCTTCAAAATCCAAAGAAAGAGGCACTCGTGATTTCTTTTCTCATAATGAACACAGGGTATTCCATCATTGATGCAGAATTGAAAAGGTAGTGAAACTGTGGAAAGATCACTTAACTCTTGGCCAGTTAGGAAAGTTAACCATCTGACAGGTAAACACAAACTGACTGAGATTACATTTTATCCATGTAGGGACACATGCTGTGATTGCCAGAACAAGGGCAGCCACATGAAAACCTGGTTTGCCTTAAGGACAAAAATGCTGAAACTGCTGTAAAGGAGCAATATGTTCCCTGTCACCTAGTAAAACACCACCCCCTCAATAACAACAAAGAACCTTTCAGTGACAACATAAAGGTTTGGGACTTCATTGTTTGCTAAGAAATTTTTGCTTCCCTCTTTACAAACCTAAAATAATAGGGAAGATTTCAACAAGTAAATATCAATACCCAGAGTTGTCTAATATTGAAAATTATTTTAATTTTTTTTTAATGAAAACATCTAAGATTTAAGAAAGAAAGAAGGTTATAAAATGACTCACCCAGGAAAAGCATCATCCAGCACTGTATCACTGTGGAGGAAAAAGGTCACTCTTTAGTTACTCAAGCTGTCCCAAATCCTTATGTTCTGACAACCAGAGGCATAAAATGCAAAAACCAGCATTGAGTGCAACACATCTACATTTTTACAGCAAATTCTTTTCAATTAGTGCTGTAGTAATCAGTAGACAGCAATCAGTGTCTTATCAGAGACCTCACAATATGGAGCACTGTTTTAAAGTTTAATGGCTGACAGCTGAATGGGGTTTCAAAGCCAATCAAATTATTCCCCTCTAAAAGTAAAGCAGACATTCAAATCTCTTGATAGCTCTGAAAGTTTGAGGTTATCTTAAACATCCTGATATCTAAGCCACATATGACCACTTGAAAGAGGGGACAACTGTTGGACAGAAATGAATTCACTTGCTCCAAGGTTAGAACTCAGCACTTTCACCTGTGTTGCTCTGCAGACACCTGTCACCCATACTGCCTGCTGTGATGTGTGTTGGGGGAGTGTGAAGCCTGAGCAGAGCAAACATGAAACACTCCTAAGAAAAGCCAGAGAAAAAAGCACCATGCCAGGGGGAAATTCTAAGGGCCCTTCTCTCTGCCAGCATTAATAAATATCTAACCAAAAGGGTCAATGAAAAGCAAAATTCACTGGTCTAAGAATGCTGAACATCTCTAAGAAAGCAAACAAACTGCCTCAAGTGTTAGATCATACTGATATAATCATAATCAGAGATCCAGGCCAATGCATCATGCTCACAGCTGCTTTCTGAAGTAAAATCCAGAGACTGAATTTGCAGTGCAGATTTGCTCAAAGTACTAGATCTGCATTGCACTTGTGATGGAGCCCCTAGAGCATCTCAATATGACTTTATGCAATTCTGAAAGGGTCGCTTGACTTCAGATTCCATTCCTCTCTCCCAATTTCAAAATATACCTACCTTTCTATTTTTGCTGATTCTTCTTCTGAGAGTGATCCCTCAATCTGTGGAAATTCAGCTTTCACCATCTCTGGAGTAAGAATCATGTTGAACTCAGCTTCATCTGTCTCCCTAAAAATCAGTAAGATGATGAACAATTTGTCTTTGTCCTTTTGAAAGTAAGAACAAAAGTATGTTTTATGGAAAAGAGACTTTGTGCTTTTGCCTTTGAGGATCTCTTGGGACAGCTTTTGACACATCCATACAAGTGGTTTAGACACAGTCAATAACAGCATATACAGAATAGAGGAGAAACTTACTGGTCAATTATGTTCTCTTTGTCTCTCTCAGGTAAGTCATTCAGCACTGGTGGTACATCTCTTGGAAGCATATCTGAACTGTAAGGATCCCTGTGATGAAAATGGTATTAGTTTCATGTACTAATACAAATACTATCTTCATATTTTGAAGCTTCACAGCAGTTGCAGTTACAATGAAGATGATGTACTTTTAAATATTTTGGAAAATCTGGCTACACCAAAAACTGCTGTGATATGAGGGAATGTGAGCCTGAGAGATGTTGGCTACCACTGGGTGCAAGTGTCCATAAGTCAAAGGTTTTACAGACAGACAGAGTTTGTACCTCCACAGGTCTTCTAGGACTGAGTCAACAAGCTTTCAGGACAGATGTTATTGAAAGCCCAGACTGGAATTCTCCTTCCTGGGCTAGGCATTTCTTCTAATGATACTGTTCTTAATCGATCCTTCTAGCAGCTCAGTAGGAGTCTTTTCTGTTGGTTTTGGATTTCTGAGCAGCAATTAATTCCACCTGTAGGCCCACTTTCATTTGTGGGACTAGTGACTGATCAATATAGTTCTGGGCAGCAGAAACCAGTGCAGGACAGAGGATTTGTATTTTCAAATTCTTTCTTACCTAAGTGCTGTATTTGTCAATGTGGGAATGTTAGAAAAAGTGGAATACTCCAGTGGTGAGAATTTTCTCCATTCCATCACTCCTGAAATCACTTCCTGAAATGACAAGTGATACACAATCAGACCTCTCATACATAATGCTATAGGGAGAGAGGCTTGCAAGACAGAGCATCTTGGCTGAGAATTGAATTTGGGGAGCAGAATATTTCAAAGATCCTTCCATCACTGTAAGGACATGAAAATACAACAGTGAACACATGGAAAGAGCAAAGAAACACAAAGGCATAAGTAAGAGACATGGATAAAGCCTAAGTAGAATTAGTTATTCTGACCCATGTATTTAGGTGCATGCATAATTTATATTTGAAAATATTTTCTATCTAGAATGACCCCACCTTCCATTTTGATTCCTTAGAGCAAGTTCTTAGGAAGAACACACCCAAGACAGTTACTCATACAATAAACCCAAAAGGCCATACCTTGTGATCCAGAAATTTCTTTTGTGTGACTGGAATACTGGATCCTTTGGGGCATTCCTTGGTAACAGTATATTTTGGATGAGGACAAAGATGATATTCAATACTTGATTCACAATAGGCCAAAGGAAGTAAAAATGGAATTAATCCTGGAATGGGGTTCTGAAAACAATGAAGAATTATTTTAATAATTTTTTCTGAGTACCATAACAAACCAAATTAATGAAAATTCAGTTCTTAAACTAATGTAGTCTCCCTAGATTCCCTAGCTTTGTCTTACTGTGATTGCTCTGTTGGTATGATCCTTCACTTTCTATATCTTCCCCTCATGTTGTCTGATTTATTCATGATCCCTACTGTCTAAAATACAGCAATTTAGCAGTTGTCTCCAAGTCTGGAAGAAAAAACTATCGCCTAATTACTTTGAAATCCATTGCTGATTCTCTGAATATTTCAGAATCCAAGAAGGGAAAATGGACTTGCTATGGTGGAAGCCACAGCACACATGGCTTCACATTTTGCCATCCATTTCCCTGCATTAGCATCTGTTTCTGGATAAAGCCCAGTGCTGGGTAGAGTGGGATCAAGCTGTGCCTGGCTCTCACACTGCTATGACAGAGGGATGAAAGAGATGCACAGAGGATCTCATCAGCACGTCCACTGGAGTCCTGGCTGGGTGTGAGGAGGATGAGTCCACATCATAGATGTTATGCCAAGGTCACCAGACCAGCACAGTGGGCTGTGGGCCCTTGCAGCTAGGGAGGGCTGGGAGCCAGAGCCACCCAGGCAGGCACAGTGCCATGCTGGGTGGGAGATCTGCCTGTGCCCATGCACAGCCCTGCACTGAGCCCTACAGCTGTCTCTGCCTGCTCAGAGGCACCTCCAGACCCCCAGGCTGGGCTGCACTGTGGGGAATACCTCCTGCAGCTGGTGCCAGGTAGCACAATCTACATGACAGTAACAGAAAACCCTCCCATGCAAGTGGCAGTGATTTTTTTGAATCTCTGTGCCTAACAACTTGGAAATGTGGTTTCGGATGCTGTGAGAACTCTTAGAAACTGTGAGGCAGTAGGATGCAACATGAGCAGAATTTGACTTCACTCTTCTGTTTACCCAAGGATTAGGCAGAACTGTAGTCACCCAGCTGAACAGTAGGAAAAGACTGTACCTATCCTTCCTACCTGGGCAAGAATGTGAGGTTACAGATGGACTGAGATGCCAAGATCATGGCCTTTCCTCTAACATCCAAATGGGGAAACAAATGGAGAAGAAGGGAGGGGTTCCATGGTATTCCCAGAAATTCCATGATCATTGATCATTTGTGGAGTGTCAGACTGAAAAAATCTCCAGTTCTCTGCTTTCACTGCAATTCTGTCTTGTCATCCCTCCCCTAAACTGATCAAAACCCACTCTAAACTGAAATGGTGCCCCTCTCAGTGGGATGAACTCTGTGACTCCTATCTACCAGAGCTTGCACCATGAAGGATTACTCTCACTCTGGATAGTTTTAAAACCAATCTGAGTAAGAAAACTGCCCACAAATTCCACATCAGGCTTCTGATGAAACAAGCACACTTCTGCTCCTTTCTTAGGTTCTTTATGGAAGCCAGCTCCTACTTACAAAAATGCGAAGTGGGTTGCTCTCTCTTGGGTGGACTAAAGCTTGGGGAGGAACCAGGTTTAATAGGCTGATATCCCCTTCTGCTGCTTCTTTGTCAAAATCTCTCCTCTGAGAGAGCTGCTCCTCAGGAGAAGGAACTAGAATCAATTCATCCTTGAAAAACACAGACATCAAAGATTTTCAGAGTGTAGCAAATCTTTGGGTATAAAATGTTGACGCAAAATTAATCAAATAATTGTGGAAATGTAAGGTTGGGAGTGACTTTGTTACCTGGGCTCCCTGCCTCAGTGGTCGGGAAAGTTTTACAGGTTTGTAACTTGTAGCTGCATAGTGTGTACAAAATGGCTGATACTTCATAATGTTGCAATGCTGAGGAACCTAAGTGCAAAGAAAAAATTATGTGCTGCAGGAAGTGACAATAATCACTTTCAGTTAACTCATAAATGGAGGGGAACATTTGGCTTTATCATGGACACATCACATTTCCACGGTAAAAGACACTTGGAGCACTCTCCCAGGACATGGTACATAACCAAAACTTTGAGAACCCATACTTCACCAGGACTTTGATCTTTGAGGTACAATAATTTCAACTGAGGTGATTCATCTCTGTCTGGAGAGAGGGGAATATTGCTGGCTGTAAGTTGGTTACTTATGGAAACTGGTGAGCTTTGGTTTTAATAAAAGCAGGCTAATCATACAGCCTTATTAAGGCAACATTTTTACTGGGCTGTGCAGAGGCCACTGAATCAGGCTGGAAACATTACCAGCACAGGTAAGAGAAACATGAGTAGCTGTACTGACTCACCTTCAAGTCATAAAAAGGAAGAATGTGTTCGACTTTCACGTCTACAGATTCAATAGGAACTGGGCCAAGAGCATCAGGTGCCTGAAACAGAACTGTATTTAAAACCAGTAATATGGTGGGCATTTTGTTTTGTATTGGCAACAACCCATGAGCACAGCTAACTGAAAACATATGGAAATAATTATGCAAATATTTACTTTATACAGTTTGATATTTCTGTTATTCTTTCTTGGACTCCAGCATTTCAGTTATTTTTTTTCTTTGCTTCTGAAAAATGGATGTTGACTTAAGTCTGAGCATTAATGTACACTTAATTGTACATTAATGTACAATTAAGAGAGTGAAAAGATTTTTTTACTGTTTGCAGCAGAACCTTTAGTAAATCTGAAGTCCTGAATTAATTTGCCAGAACCACGGAACACCAGTCACACTGTGAAATTTTAATAAAAGGACTATCAGCCCTGGGGCCAATGTCTTCAACAAAATTCTATCTAGAGTGCTGACTAACATTTGAGTTACTGTACCTACCAAGTAACTGTGTAGTTCATGGGAACTGTAAAAGGGGAATTGAAAAGGCCATATACGATCTTCAGATATTCTGGAAGAAAAGTCCTTATGTTCTTCACTCTTCTCTGCTTTGCTGAAACTCCTGCTTTCTGTCATGAGTGGAAACCAAATATTAAGATTTTGTAATATATCTTAATACATTGTTTCAGAAATAGAATCAAGCCACAAAATGTATTTAACATTTTCCTAAACCAGGATGTCTAGTAATTTAAATATAAAAAGCAAGGTAATACTTCCTAAAGACTTTAGATGTCGCATTTATAAGACATGAGCACAATACCTTGAATAGCAGACAGATTTAATTTCCCCTTTCCTAAAAAGACATCACAGCCCACTCCCTTGAGCATGGTTCACAGCAAGGCTGAGACAAGTCAGAGGCCTCTCTTACACTAAATGTCATTACATCTTCTATTTGCAGCATTCCTGCATCTCCTGCATCTTGGGAATTAAGAGTGCCTATCTGCAGAAGCAGGAAAAGGCCTAATATGGAACAGTGTGTCTCAGGAGCTGTCAAATTGTGTGTGTCTTCAAGGGAGTGGGAAATAGGAGACTCAAATTCTTCTCTGTCTCCTATTTACCCAACTGTGACTCCCATCCAAAGCCACTTTTCTTCTATGATGTTAAATAACAAGTCACTTTTCCAGACCAGCACTTTCATTTCCGTGAAAAAAAACCCCAATTGATTAAAAACACTTCTATGAGAAAACAATGAGGACAAAAACTCAACCCAGAACTGGCTACCTGGCAATGTGTCTCATGATTCTTACTGTCTCATTTCACTGAGTTCAGACATCTTGCCTTCATCACATTCAGGTGTCTTTCCCCCTTCCTTCCATCCCCTCTGCAGTAAGCTCCTCTCCTCCTGTGACTCTCACCTCTTGGGCTCCACCTGATCTATTCATCTCCCTGTCTCTCACAGAGTCCCATCTGTCCTTTCATTGCTCCTCAGGCCTACACACAGAACCACAGAATGGTTTGGGTTAGAAGGGACCTTTAAAGATCACCTAGTCCAACCCTTCTGCCAGGGGCAGGGTCATCTATCACTACATCAGGTTGCCCAAAGCCCCACCCAGCCTGGCCTTGAACAGTTCCAACGATGGAGTATCCACAGCTTCTGCCCTGTTATTAAGTAGATAAACTGCAAGGTTCCTAAGAATAGTTAATCACATTTCTTAAACGTGGTAAATAATGTGTATGGAAAACAGACAGCCATTTCCATCTTTTAGCAGGGCCTGTTGCCACAGGACAAGCGGCAATGGTTTTGAACTAAAATAAGGTAGTTTCAGACTAGATGTAAGGAAGAAAATTTTTTGCAACAAGGATGGTAAAACACTGGAAGAAGTTGCCCAAGAAAGTGGTGCATGTCCCATCCCTGAAAACATTTAAGGTCAGGCTGGACAGGGTTCTGAGCAACCTGCTCTCATTGAAGATGTCCCTGCTTATTGCAGGGAGGTTGGACTGGATGGCCTTTAAAGGCCATCCAACCCAAATCACTCTATGCCTCTACCTTCTCACCCTTCTATTTCCTTCTGGAAGACTCCTTTATAAGGACTCTGTCTTTATATTCATATGTAATGCACCTGACACACTGCAGCACAACCTGAATTATCATAGCCCATGGCCAAACAATCAACTTGTTCTTCTAATCCTTACCAGACACAGACCCTTCCTCCAGACCTCCGGCCTCCCTGGGCAGTCCACGGAACAGAAGCAATAAACGTTTTAGACGAGTCTGAACCAAAATCTGAGAGAATGATTTTTAAATTTAAGTCAAACACCCTAAGATTTACAGCCATAGAAATACTGTATATGTTACACCTGTATTTATTCTCCAGAGCTCACTCAGACACCTCTATTTGAGAATTTTTAATATAGTTTTCTGTTCAGAGAAAATGGGAAGGAAATATGTAGAATGGATCTCAACTCTATAATGACACTACACAATAAATACAGTTAAAATTTTTAATTTAGTCTTACAGGTTAATCAGAATTATTTTTTTTTTGCTAGGTTCTAATCCTTCAGCTATGTTTACTGGCATATATCGTCAGTCAACCAGGGCCATATGAATATTTGTAGCTCTGAGAAGGAGAAAAACAAACACCAACCTGCACTGTGTTTTTGCCCATACCCTACAGGATAAAAATGAAGAATCCTAGGTTTTAATAGCAGATGGGGCCATTTGGTCACCTCTTTATTTGCACAATACAGAAAAGAGCATTTCATTTAAAGACGTCAGTATTATGAAATAGATTGAAGAATATCCAAACTGGGCACCACAAGAGCAGGACATTTCCATCTTGCTTGCTACATTAAGATTTACTGAGGAAAGAGCAGTGGTGGTGCAAGATAATATTTAAACCAAATTAAAGAAATTATTTTACTGATTGGTCTTTAGTTTCTGGGTCTATACTTCCCTTATTTGAATTTCTACCTGTTGTTTCCATGTTCCCATCATGCACCATTGCAAAGATCCTCCATCATCAGTAACCTCAGAGGAGCTGAAGGTGCTGTTCTCTCCCTTTACTTTCCCTCTCCAGATGAAGTGTCTCCTTACAGAGTAAGTGCCCTAAACCCTGAACATCTTGGTGGCTCTACACGGAACTCACTCTAGCTTATTAAATTATTTCTTGTGCTAGGGGCCCAAAACTGGGTGCAGTATTCAATATGCATTTTCAAGTCTTTTTTGTACAGAAGTATTTTTTACTTAAAAAAAAAAAAAAAAAGAATTTATCTGCATTTGTTTAGTATCAATTGCAGTATGAAAGATTAGTTGAATACAAAACTTACTCCAGATCCTTATTTCCTGGTGAGGTAGGGGCATATCTGCCAAATCACTAGCTAGCTGTGAACAGCCCTCACATGCTGGTTGCTGTTCTTTTGTGCTGTTTCCCAGGTGTCACACCCTCACACTGCATTCTGGTTGTTCACTTTACCTTGTATGCTGCTTGTTGGAATTTCCTGAACATCCTCTTTCTGCTGTCCCAAGGGTCATTATGGAGCAAGTCAAATGTGGGATGGACACTTGGTTGCTGCACAGTGTATTTTTAAAAAAGGAAACAGAAAAGAAAAAGGACAACCCTTTTTTACAACTAGATAAGGTAGAAATTTTCTCCATCCCAAGCCATTCTTTGGCCTGAATCCATATGTTATTTCTAAATACTGAAATTGGTCCAGTGAAAATATTTGCAGGATTGGGAGGTAATCTGCTTAATGGGAGGTAATCACCAAGTATTTGTAGATGTAGCACGGGGAATGCAGAGATAACGTGGTATGGTCTGCATCCACACAAATGACCAACACAGACTAGGACTTGAGTGTACTCCATGGGCATCTGGACAGCAGAGAGAATGCACAGGGGCTCTACCAAATACACAACTTATCTTTCACAGATATGAAGCTGAAATAGTTGTAAGGACTCAAATCAGGCACCCAGCAAAAACAGTATCTTTTCTCCAATAATGGCACACACCCAAAGAAGAGCAAAAGACACCAAAGAGAAGGGCAAAAAAATCTAAATACCAGAAAGGTTCCTGTCAATCTGACCTGCAGGTAAAGGTCGGAAATCTTGTGATATGCTTAACCTTAAATGTGGCATGAGAAAGCTTCTCCTGAGAGATCTTTCAGAAACAAGCAATATAAATCTCAGGTTAGGCCTGCAGATTTCCACTTGACTCTCATATTAGATCAGAACACTAGAAGATGAGTTGTGCACATAGCATGGTGCTTGCCCTTCCTAAAAGTAAAATGGGAAATAAGGCACTGACACAGAAGTAGGAATATCAGGAGGAAAAGTATTCAGTGTCAAACATCTATGGCTATTTGTTAGCTTGGGAGGTGACAATGTAGCATGAAAATGGCAGGCTATAAAAACATATGAACAAACCTGGTCAACATGCCGGGTAACACGTCTGCAGGAAACTTCTACTTCACCCCTCTGAAACTCCTGTTCTATGATAGGATCTCCTCTTTGGAGCTAATTTAAAGAAAAATCACATTAGCACAAAGCATCCAGTGAATTATTTTCTCCATTACAATCAGGGAAACTCACAATGTAATACTCTGGAGGTGTTTAACAAAATACAGACTTCATTCCCTTTTAGGCTGTGATTATTGCAACCCTTAAGCAAGTCAAACAAAGTAAAAAAATGTCTTTTCAGGTCTGAGTTTCAATCAAATCTCTGTCCTAATGAAACATGGTTTGCTTTGCATAGCCAAATCAGCAGGTTAGGAAATAGGTGCTTCTAAACAAAGTTAACCTAATCTAACAATTCATCTCACGATTTAGATAATTTTTTAACCCATATCCTTCTTTTTAGTTTTAAATATAATGTTTTATATTGCCTAATTCAGTGTATAAATCATTTACTCTATGTATAAATAATTTCACTCCCACAAACAGCTGGAAGTCAGTGGGATTCCAGAGGCTACTTGAATACCCAGGAGGCAGTATAACAGGGACAAGCCCCATCAGTCTCTGAGGGCTGTGCCACACTGGGAAAAATATTTCCAGCCACCAAGTATTGCTTATTGCTGTTGTCACCTCTGTGGAAGAGGACCTGCAGTCTGCAGTGACTGGAAGAAACCAAAGAGAGTTAGGGTGAAAATGCAGAAGTACAACCTGATGAATTATCTCCACTGGATCTAGCTCTTTGAATGTGAGCCATTCAGGACAGCAGCTCCTCAGAGGTACAATACAAAGAGAATGTTGGATGTGGCCTTGGTGCTGACAGGATTATGCTGGAATGTGGTACTCTGATGAGATTGGGTGGGTGGGTGCAAATGTGCTCACTTGGGCAAATATTGTTACATTTCTGGTAACACCTTACCCTTCTCTCGTGGACCTTCAAGATAAAAGCACCCCTGAAGCAGTGGTACACAGGCACAATAAAGATATGGCTGCAGTAACAAGCACAACCAGCACAGGTTTGCATTGATCAATGAAGAAAAACTGAACATGTAGAGAGCTTGATACAATTCACAGTGCACTGCATAATCTGAAAGTGTAAGTGTGATTTTAAATTTACAGAAAAAACATCAAAGGCTAACCTTGTATTGTTCTTCTTCCCTTTGTCGGCTTTCAATAATCTCTTTTTTAAACTCCACAGAGATTGGATCACTTCCCTTATGAACTTGCCTACATTTACAGTGGAGACAAGAAAAATGCTTTACTTAATTTACAGTTTGCTTTATTCAAAGGCAAGCAGACTTACTCCCCTCTTCCTGAGGTGCCTAGGTGTCCACGATATTCAGTGTATGAAATGATCTGTGGATTTCAAATGAAACCATCATGTGCTTAAAGATCCAACTGTGTTCTGCTTTGCACCAGTTGATGTACAATAGAATAAAGAAATCATTAAGGTTGGAAAAATCCTCTAAAATCTTTGAGTCCAGCCATTAACCCAACACTGCCTAACACTTCACTAAACTAAGTCCACACCTATCAGCACTACAGCTACATGTTTTTTGAACACTTCCAAGTGTAATTCTATTATTCATTTTAGCCTCAATTTATTGACAGCCATGACAAAATCTTCCTTTGGCCTTAAGGGCACAAGATGAGATGCCTGAGAACAAGGTTAGGCAAATCAGGTTTTCAGCAGGTTCCTTTCTGAATGGAACAATAAGGCAATCAAAGTCCTCATTGGGTACTATGGATTACTGCTCCGTCTGCTCTTAGCAGGAGAGAAAAAAACCAAAACAATAGTAATTTAGGGTTAAACCAAACGTATTGAGACACAAAATGGCAGCATTCTGCACTAGTGGACATTGCATACATCATTCATAGAGGCCTTGGTTAAGCAAATCCCATGTTAACATGGGTTGTTAACATGGTTAATTAACACGGTTAACTAGCACTTACCACTTTAGATGATTTGCTTCCTCTTCCTGAACATTTTGTTTGACTTTTAGTTGAAATACAGCATCCTTTATCTGTCTTGTTTTCTTCCCTTCTTTGCCTTGGGACAGGGCTGCAGGAACATCAGAAAGCCATATCACACCTCAGTCTTGATTGGATTTTTAATTGTGAAAAATATCCATTAAGATTAACTGCACCCATTAATACATAAAGCTGAGAGTTCTCACAGAAACAACAGTCACATCACCTCAGCTACTCTGAAGCCAAGCTCCTCATCAGAGCTACCAATAATGCTAAGACCAAGTTTATGCTGCTTAATTACTTTACCTTCTTTTATGTCCTTTAACTTCAATTTGCCTGGTTCCTGAATCAAAACAGAAGCTACAGCATACGGATTTGACAAGTCTGTGGGGAATCTGAGGTTCTGGTATTCAATTTCCTATGAGATATAAATTAATAGGAAGAAACAGAAACATGGAAGATTTCCAGCCCAGAAAAGTACTTGTAATTATTATCTTTTCACACCTTTAGTTTTTGAATAGGCTTCGACTGTAGTTGGCTGAACTGGTCTCTTCTCCACAACATGGGTTTTCCAGACACAGCTTTTTTCTCTGGATGACTTTGTTGTTCATCAAAATATTCATTTCTAGATGTCAGAAGGACACATATTCCTTTCATAAGTATTCTCTAAATGGCATATAAATAAAATGTTTTCACAAAAAAATGAAGTACAGTCCAAAAGGCTCAAAACCTCCTGCATCTTGCAAGGCCTCAACAATAAGAATAATGAGTGGGAATGATAGAAGCTGAGGATGCTCAACATTTCTTTAAGGATATGCAACTTCTCATTACATTTTTTGTTTGTTTCATTTCATGTAGATTAAGAATGTTCAAATCAAACAGTGTAAAAAAGCAGGTACATGTATCAACAGTAGAATTACTTCAGTGCATTGTAAATCTCCAAAGAAACCAATGTTAAAAAAGATATAGCAAAATTGAATGAAATCCTGTTACATGAATATCTTTTAGAACTGGACAAAAACAGTTAGCCACACATACATCAGAGCCACATGTGGTATTGATGTTCCTGTGAATACACACACATAGGGTTTTGAGTGAAACTCTGAAATCTGTAACTGCATTGCCATTTGTGCTGTTCCGTACTCAAATGGGGAATATTTCACAGTTACTTTGACTTTTCCATTGGCTGGAATGATTCCTGTGATTAGAGGAGAAAAACAGTAAGAGTCCATATAACATCAGCCCACTTAAGTGTACTGGAACTCATTCTGGGCTACTTTTTTTAAACAACTTAATTGTTTGAATGGATAGCAGTAGGCATGGAAAATCTTTCTGGTCTCAAAGCTTCTTTCAAAAACTATGTCTTGCTGCCAGATAATATATTTTGCAATAGCAGAGAGATTTGACAGTAGGGATATAATATTTCATACTGCTGTGAAAATGACTGCCTGTTTATATGTAGAAATTCTATACTTGCATCTGCTAGTCTTAAGTCTTTAGCACTTTCTGCTTTCATGGGCAAAGCATTTATAAACATATTCCTCTGTGTTTTTCCAAGCTAGGGGACTCATCTGGATTTGATGCATTACCTGTCTCTGCTTGACCTTATTTCCTTACTACCTAGTCCATTATTTTCTCAAACATTTTAACCACTATTCACATCCCTAAACATTCAGGGCCTTTCCCAACCTAAGTGATTCTATGATATTATGATTACTCTGAGCACAATGGCTTTGAGTAGGAGCTGAAACTTTTTAGTGCTTTTCAGATGGCCTTCAGCCATAGTTTCAGGCTACCAAAATTTCTGACTAAAGTTTTACTGGGATGACCCTATTTCAGAGATATTCTTCTGGGAAAATAAAAGCTACACTGACTGTTTGGAACATCTCATATTTTGTCAAAGCTGGGCAGTGCCTAAATAAACTTACAGCCAAGATGGGTATTTGCCATGAGGCTGAAAATGACTGGCAGCAACTACCTGCAAAAGCTTTGCCTGAGGGAAAGGTTTGGGTTTTTTTTCTGTACAGCACTGAACACACTGTCACAAGTAACTACACTTAATAAGTACAGATTTAACATTTAGAATTTTAAAAAAGTCAGTCTACCAAATGTTGGCTGGACAGTGAAGGCTCTGTGAGGCTGAATAATATCAATGTGGAATTCAAAATCTATGGGACAGCTGCACTGCAATGGGATAACATACTCCTTACTGAAAAGACATAAAGGAAAAATTATGTTAATCAAAGTACAGTTCATCAATTACAAGCTGGGAAATTGTATTATACACACCACACACTAAATTACCTGCATTCAGAAGGGTGGGTTACTTATTAATGTGAAAATCATAATTTCTCACTGTGCCAAAATAGCAAAATATTTCAGATCTTTCACCCTCCCAGTAAATAAGAGCTAAATCTTGATTTGAATGCTGGACATTACTTTCTCCTACCCATACAGAATTTGATTACATAAAAATTTTAAAAATTACTTTTTGGAAATTATTTATGCCCATCCTCAAATTCTTACAGACTGTAATATCTAGCAAGTACAAACAATGCAAACTGGAGCAACAATGAGTACAGAACCAGAAATCAGCCTTTTCTCATGGCCCTCTTCGTGAAAGACGATGAGAAAAGAAAGTGTTGAAAACTCCAACACATCAGAATGACTGAATTTGAACCACTGTAAAAATAATGGTGCTGGGGCCTAATTTTCAGAATAGCCCTTTATGTCTCATGCAGGTTGTGTGAGGAGTATTAGCACAATCTTTTCAACCTGTCTTGCCTTTGCATGCAAGTGTTTTCACAGACCAAACTGAAACACAAAAGCACTGGTGCACCACCATTCACCACCCTCCAAATCAAGATCCATTTAGGCAGGCTTATTTCTGTTTTTGTCCTACCCTGCTGATAAGCAAAGAATGCATGTTACACAGTGTTCCTCTGGAAAACACATTTTAAAATATCTAAAGAAATAAGCAATAATAGCCAAGTTCTTTTCTCTCTGCCTTACTATGGCCTGTTCACAAAGAAGATGCAATGGCAGACTGGGCAGGCAATTGGTTTTAGGGGATAGTGCAGCTTGAACAGCAACCAAAGTGCCTTAAAAACAAGCCAAATATGGCACCTGTTGCCTGATGGACCTTCTGTACCTAAGGAGAATGGTGGGTGGTAGAATATAGATTTTATCCTACATTTATGGAAGTAAAAGACAGTTTTTCCATTGAGTTTGTGGGCTGTGAATTGAGCCCAAATTCTCTTGGGTTCTCTAAAGTACCAGCTATATCAGAAAGCTTTCATATTTAGAAACTTTTTAATAGTTTACTGCTGAAAAATACTGGTAAAAATTAAGGTTTGAAACCACAAGTTTTGTCTTCAGGAATTCTTTCAAATTTCCTCAGGAGTATCTTCAAGCATCCCTGCTGTGTTGAAAAAAAAATCTCATTATTTAAAATTATATTTTGTTTTCTTTCTAATATCTTCTCTGTATTCTGAGAGATGAAACTTCTGTATACTCTAGCACTAAAATGGAGAAAATAACAGAATCACATCATGCCCAGAGGCCCCAGGAGTTATGTTCAGTCCTGTGAAAAACTTGCAGTGTTATGATTCACTGAAGTTTAACAGACTAAAGGCATTAGAAAAACAAACAAACAAAAAGACATAAATGTTATTCTGCAATGCTGGGCTCATTTTTACTACAGAATTTTGCATGTTTCTTGTATGTGCCTTCTCTGTTCATATTTCTGTGCTTCAGTAAAATTCATTAGTCACTTTCTACTCATAGGCTAAGACAAAACCACCTGCTAAGACTTTCACTTCCTAGAATTCACTCAAATCTTCACACTAACACAAATCACCATAATTACAACTAATACAGCAAATATACTGCAGAACTAGGCCCTAATAAGCAGAATCTGCCTTCTCCTTTTACCCTTCCCAGCTCCTGTTAACTACTATTACCCATTAGTTCATGAGAACAGTCAGTGCTGCATCCATGCAACAGACAAAGTAAGACGAAGTCTAGCTCATTAAATACTTCTAAATACAAGAAGTAAAAATAACCAGCCCCATCTTCATATATGTTTAGCTTGCACAGCATTTACTTTATGGTGAATGTGCACCTGAAACAGTTCATACACAGAATTATTTTGCAGTCCAGATGGCAGCTGAGTTTCTTAAGGCTTTCAACATTATGTTGTATGAATAGAGGAAAATGGGATTTTTCAGGGTTTGGGCATGTCTTGCAAAATGTAGACAAATGTCTGTCCTTAACTCACCTCTGACCAATTGATACATCAGACAGATTTATAAATGATGGAAATTCTACAACATTCACAGCAGGGTAAGCATGCATGGGAACAACTAAGGTATCATCTCCCTGCAAACAAACCAACAAACAAACAAGAGCAAATATTTATATCTTACAATTAGTAAATCATAGAATCATATAATGTTAAGGGTTAAAGATCATCCAGTCCCAACACCCTCTGCCACTGGCAGGACACCTTGCACTAGACTGGGCTGACCAAGGCCTTATCCAACCTGGCCTTGAACACTGCCACGCTTGGGGCTTCCACAGCCCTCCTGGGCAACTGTTCCAGTGTCTCATCACCCTCACAGTAAAAAATTTCTTCCTAATATCTAACCTAAATTTCCTGTCTTTCAATTTGTATCCATTACTCCTTGTTCTATCACTACAGTTCCTGATGAAGAGTCCCTCTCCAGCTTCCTTGTAGTCCCTTTCAGATACTGGAAGGCTGCTATGAGGTCTCCATGCAACCTTCTCTTCCCCAGAATGAACAGCCCAAACTTTCACAGCCTGTCATGGAAATAAACAGTTTCTCTAGTAGCTGGCCAGTAAGTGGGCACAAAACACCTTCAAAATTATCACGGTGTTGTACCTCAGAACATTAATATTCTACCTGCTCTCAGTATCTTTCTGTCTTTCCATATTTTATGCAACTTTCTAGAGATCCTCCGAGCTGCTCAGCTAAGTCATTACATCAGTGTGGCACAAAGACTGATCTACTGGCAAAGAATAGCAGAGTAAGTTATATAACCTTGCCTACTGCTCTGGGATGTTTGCAGAGAAAAAATTTTAATGCTTTAAGTTAAATACTCCAATCAAGACCCACTGGGAATAAATCTATGTGTCTCTAGAAGATTAACCATACCTTTATCATTATCATCATGCTTTAATACTTGTTTCATTCCATTACAACTCTAACTATGCTTTGCAATGAATCCTCACCTCACAGTGAATTTGGATGCAGTCATAGTAATACCTCCATTCATCAGGGCAAAAATCAACAGTGACCACAAGGGACAAACCAGGGACAAGCCGGCGCTAGAAAATGACCCAAAACAAGATAGAAGCCATGTAAAAGCTGCTCATATGGCACAAAACCTGTGCTCCATGCAAAGAGCAGTGTAAAGACTTTCTGACACTTACTGTTTTGTTGTATTTGATCTGAAAATATATTGTCTGGGGTGGTATTATGTGAGGGTTTACTGCATTGGTAGAAATATTTATCAGCTTCTGTAGAACAAAAGAACACAAAAACCACAAAACACTTTACAATATAAGAGGTCAGTTAAGAATGCCAACAAGTTTTTGTAAAACCTTCCATGGCAAGAAGTAATAATTTTTACTTTAGCAGAAATAATTCTAAATATGCTCTGAATTTAAAATAAAATTATGCAAAACTTACATCCTGCGTTTTTATTCTTTGGAAACATGTCACAATTTTTAACCAAGGAATAACAGTTAGTCTTGCTAGGAAGATGCTACTATTGAATCAAATTCTGATGCTGTTTTGCTTATGTGCAAAAGGAACAAATATTTTCTTTGGCACAAATTTATTGACCACTTTTAGAGACATCTGAAACAACAGGAATTACATAATACTTCATGGTTCTGTTTTGGCGTAACCAAACTTTCATAACCAACAAACTTTTGGATAGAGACAGTTCAGTCTGCAAAGCCTCCTGCATTTATTTACTTTCATTACATTTAGAGAACCTAGTCTAATATAACTACCAACCTCTGTCTCAATACACTTAAAACATGAATAACAAAGGCACACAAAGGGAAAGCAGAGAGTAGAAAAGGAAATACCCAAACCATTCACAAGGAAAGGCAATCAAATCTATGCACAGAATTTCCTTTCTCAGAATAAATTGTTCTTGGCAAAAGACCAGAGGTATTTTCAAAACTTTCCCACCAGTGAACATGTTTGCAGACACAGTGACAGTCCAAGGACATTTTGAAAGCAAGTCTCTTGTGGAGTTAAAGTCCAAATTCTTCATTCATTATGTGCAACTCACTTACCACTAACACTGATGCAGACATGGGAAACAGGGAGTATAAAGGAGGGTGATGCTCACAGCCTGGTACTTGTCTCTTGTTACCACAGGACCACTGAATTTAAGTGCTGCTTTTTAGAGCACTCCACAGGGCAAAGGCCTCATGACCACAAGGAGTCAACTCAGATTCTGCTGTCCTTTTATGAGCCCCAAGGGGATCCCTGCTCCAGAACTTACCAGCATCTGTTGGTGATGTTTTCCAACTTCATACCCTCCATAATGTAACACAGCAGGCTCAGCCTGTACAACCCTGCTCCTCTGACATTCTGAATAAATCTCTATAGATCACAAACAGGGAGAAAAAGAGACCAGAAACACACATCAGTGGTACTTACATTGATGCAGTCTAGTTATGCTATATTGATTTATTAGCAAGGAAAANTTCTCCTTTTAAGCAGGCATGAATTTATAAATGGAAAGTTATGGCACCATCCACTACCCCAGCAGATCCAGGATCCTGCCACCAGTTCATCTCTTGGCATCATGGCTTCAACAAGCCATCCACAACTTTAGGGTCAGCCAGGATCAGCACAGCCACTATTTCTTTCCTGACTACCCCTCCCATGATTTGGGCTCTCAGGAAGCTGAAATTTAAGCAACAGGATGGGAGTTGCAAAAAAAATAACAACAGCCAAGTGTGTCCTAGAATTGCCACAAGGTTGAGAACAGTCAAAGAGCAGGAACTCACTTGATTCCAGCAGGTGATTGGGGACAGCAGGTCTTTTTTTAGGTTCCTCCACGAGGCTGCTCAGGACACTGGGTACTTTCTTCAAGGACCCCCGAGCGACTGTGATGTCTGGGGAGGCTGACTGAACCAGGTCCATGTCAGGACAGAAACAGGCTCCCAATGGCACTAAAATTCCTCAGTGCCTGTGGTCAAATGAAAACAACATCATGATCAAAGTATCTTCTCTCACACTGGTACCACCTGTTGCCTAAAACTGCCTAAAAACATTTAGGAGAGGGAGCTACTTTTTTTCCCTGCTGAAGTAGATTACTCTGTGTGTGCCAAGTACAAGGAGAGAAGGATTCCAGAAAACCTGGCTCCCACTGCAAGGCCTAGCACTTTGGGCATCTGTTCTAAGGCTTGCTGGGGACATTTGCCTTTCAGGTCTGTGTATAACATCTCTGTCTTCCTTTATGTCCCCCAGTAGAGAGGAAGAGAGCAGGTTCTGTTAATTCCACTATCTGAACTGATTTCTGCAGAGATGTTCTTTCAATCTCTCCTGGGTGTTTGTTAACTTGCAGATTAATTTTTAATTTTTAAATATTAATATGGGAGATAAGAAATCTGGCATTTGAATATTTTGTTTGGATAGCATTGTCTGGGTCATTTGTTCAGTGAAGATAACTGTAAACACAGAAAGCCATGGGCATTACAGATCCTGTGTTAAGTATGCAGAGTTATCAGAACATAAACTTCTCTAATGACAAGTGCAAATTTTACATAATAAAGATACCAGGCATGATCCATCCACCAGAAATTATCTTCAAAAATAGAGCACACAGAGCCCTTGGCTCTTGTATGAACTGAAGAACTGCATGGAGACAAAGACAATGCTTTTGGAACAAATACTGAATTCAAAAGCCATGCTGGGATTTTCAGCCCTCAAGCAGACAGCACTCAACAGTTTCAAAGTTGAATCATTACCCCACCTTCCCCATTACATTTTATGGTCTCATCTCTGGTATTTGTCTGATTTTCCAGTCTGCTTTAGATCTTTCAGGCACGACTTGAGAGGTGCTTCAAGCTCATAAAGTGCTGTTTTGATTTATGGTTTTGTGCAGTACTAAATAATAAATAAGCAAGAAGCTTAAAATAATGTGCTACCCGGACCCTGGCCTTTATAATATTTTCCACTCAATAGCACCAAGCACAAATTTTCCACTCACAATAGAAAACCTGTAAGAGGAGCTGCATTATTGTGCACAACAGTAAATTTCTTCTGATGTAGCAAGACCAAACTCAGACAAAAACACTGCAAAAAAATTCTAAACATAAGGCTTACATTTTTTCCACTTGTGTTCTTCAACTTTAATTTATACCACTGCCACCCTCTTTCTCCTGGTCAGCATTCTGCATCAGGAATGCAAGGTTGGAAAAGGTGTAGGCAGACATAAGTCTCCTCAAAGGATTCCTGGTATAATCTTTTCAATAATTTACAGTGATGATGCCATCACGGCTCACCAACTTCAGTAACACACTGCGTGCTGCTTAAAGGGCTAATACAGGACAAATCCTTAAGGTCCTGGAATGTCGGAATACCTCATATTCCTAAATTTTCCACAACAGCTGTGTCTATCCAGACTTCTTGTGTGTGTGTGTGAAGTCGCCAACAGAGCTGTGAAACCCTGGGAGCCCATGGCAAAACTCACCCCAAACGCCCTCAGCCCAGGTTATCGCCCTTCTCCTTGTCAGCGCTCGGGCTTTCTAATCCCTTCTCGCGTCTCGGAGCTCCTCGCACGCCTCACCACCCCGAAGGATGCGGAGCAAAACCATTACAGCGGCGAGAGGCTGGAAAAGGCATCGCTGTGCACCCAGCCCGTACCTGCCGCTGCCGCAGCCCCCAGCCCGAGGGAGCCCCGGCACGGCCCGGTTCTCCCTGTCAGCCCTCCCGGAGCCCCGGCACGGCCCGGTTCTCCCTGTCAACCCTCCCGGAGCCCCGGCACAGCCCGGTGGCCCCTGACAGCCCTCCCGGAGCCCCGGCACAGCCCGGTTCTCCTTGTCAGCCCTCAGGGAGCCCCGGCACAGCCCGGTGACCCCTGGCAGCCCTCAGGGAGCCTTGGCACAGCCCGGTGGCCCCTACCAGCCCTCCCGGAGCCCCGGCACGGCCGGTGGCCCCTGTCAGCCCTCCCGGAGCCCCGGCACAGCCCGGTTGTCCTTGCCAGCCCTTAGGGGCCCCGGCACA
>VZRH01000839.1:493838-525425 GCA_013397555.1 Urocynchramus pylzowi
TTTTTTTTTTTTTTCCTTCCTTCAGACAGGTGATCTGGGGTAAGAATAAAATAATTTACTTTCAGTTTTTCTTACACAGGGGTAAAATGTGTCCAAAAGTAGTGCAACATTCATTTTGGGTAAAAATGTAAGCAAGAAAAGCTTCAGATCATGAAATTCAGATCCCAGAACATAGTTCCCATACTTAGTAAGGTGCAATTTCTGATGGTTAGAAAAAACTATTCCTATACCCTTGACATGATGTCTTAAATATAGGCTTAATATAGAAAGCCAGAATTATTTCCACAACGAATTTTTTTCCTTACATATTCTAAGAATAAAATTATTCACTTTCAGTTTTTCTAACATAGGGGTAAACTAGAACATATTTCTCATCACAGTTCACAAGTACATCAGTCTGCTTGGACAGTGACAGCTGAGTGCAAACCAAAAACCACGTCTGCTTCCACGTCTAAATATGATTCACCTCTGGAGAAGCACTCTGTAAAGTTTCCTGGGAAGCAGCAAATGAGTGGAAAAGGTAGGTGAAAAGAGTGGATTATCAGCCAACAAACCTTCAGATTTCCTTGGGAAGGCTGATATAAATAAAGAATGTTAACCAGGGTTTAAATAGGTGATTCTTGCCTCAGTTTCATCTCCGTATTCCAAATGTCAGATGAAAAATGTGTGGCTTGATTGTCAAGCTGTAGTAAAACCATTGCAAACAATTTAATTATTTAGCAGAGGGAGGAGAAAATTTAGTTGTTTCAAGCACTAATGGAATTTTTAAGTATTAATAAATAAATATTTACAATTTAAGTTGGTTAGTGTTTGATAAGTAAACAATCCTACAATCAGAATAGTACAAAGCAATTTCTTTTATTTACTCCTAAAGTTAAAGTGAAAAGTCTTTTGAAATGGTGTGAACAATTTCAGATGTTTCTTTCCTGGTTTAGATATCAGACTTGAAAAAAATTCCAGCTGTGATAAATTTACAAGGGGTATACAGAGTAGGTATAAAAGCAAATGCACACAGCTATTGCTTAGTTAAACAAACATCTCATTTGGATCTCTATGAATTCTTGGTAATAATTCTTTGTAGTCTGCTGCTGCTGTTAGGTTTCCCAGCTCTCCCTGTCTGTCCCACTGGGCTGACACCTGCTGTGAGTCAAGCAATAGTTTGCACAGGTGAGAATCTCCCAGGTTTTATTTTGCATCCATCTTCTTTCAAACACTCAGCCTGCTCGTGAATAAAGTGGGAGGATCACAAAATATTAATTCACACTGTTGGTGTTTAAATCCAACATTGACTCTCCAGACTCCTGGGCCTATTTTGGAAAAAGTGCCACACTCCAAAGTACATTCAGAAGCAAAGCTCTCTCAATTACATAAATGCAAGAAAGAGTGCTGGCTTTCGGGGGAAGATGCTGCAATATGAATGGAATAATAAAATATTCCTTCAGCCAAAGGAAGAGAGAGAAGGACTTGGCACCCCACCGAGATGATGCAGCATTGTCACCGTGGTTTCTTCAGACTACTACAGCGACCGTTGTCTGTCTGCCTCTCAGACCCCCTCTCAACAGTTTGTTTAACCCTTTGATATTTTCAACCAAACTCTGTGGGGAAGCAGATGTCTTCAAGAAATGAAAATCACTACAAGTTTAGTGTGGACTGGGGCAAGGAAGACTGAAGCATTTGCCATTTGGGGGGGAAGGATGCTGTGTGAGTGTGGTGGATGAGCAGGACAGAGCCAGTGTGGGGTTAAGCAAATGCTGCCACTTTCCTGACAGCTGCTCCAGGACTGTGGGGAGAGACGAGGGTGGTGTGTAGGGAAAGAGGGAGCATTGCAACTTAGCGATCTTCATGAGCACATATAGTTAATTATCCGAGTCAGGATGGGCATGGAAAGGGCAGCACTTGCTAGGCAACCCAAATTCCTTCCTTGTGCTGCTAGAGGATAACTTGTTTAATCCAATGGCAGGATTTTCAGTGCACAGGCAATTAGCCACTTATTTTTCCTAGTCATTGACTTTACTGGTAAACCTGGAGCACATCTGTGTTCTGGGCAGCCCTTCATTAAATTTGATCTGTCTGTTGATGGTAAATTGGAATAGGTGGTAAAAGATGTTTTGAGACAAGCTGAGGACTCGTGCTTTGAGAAAGAGCACTGGTGCACAGTGCAAGCTTTGGCTCTTTTTTGAAGCCATATTCAGTATTAAGCTAGAAGTGAATGTGACTTTGCCACAGAAACAAAACCAGGAACAACAGAGAGTGCTCTGCTGACAGGCGAGGGGACTGCCAAGGAACTGTTTTTGAGAAACCCAGGATGTCTGAAATCTACATCCCATCAACGAGGCACCAGTGGGATCCAAAAGTAATGACACCTTGCAGCCTATAGCATTAGGATGAAAGGCAGTCTGGCTGTTTCTTCAGATGCTGGATAAGAGGATGAAATCTAGGGAGTATTTGGAGTCCTCTCTGGAAAGGAAGAGCAGATTCCCTGTTTATCCCAGACTAGAAGTTGTCTTCGGCTCTGGCAGCTGTGCTCAGCTGGGACATGCAGGCAGCTGGCTCACCTGCAGCAGGCTCTGCCAGCTTCCTGATTTCTGCCTCTCAGGGCTGTGTGCTTCCTGTGGGAAGCATGTACAGAGCTATCGAGAGCAGAAGCAGTGCAGGCAGCCTGAAGCACATTCCTCCAACTCAGTTTCTCAGCAGAGCACTTATTCCAGGGCTGTACTTCCCCTTGATTGTTTGTCCCTGCCATTGTGGGGCTGACATCTTACAGGGGAGTCCTGCTTGGTCCCTTATTGCGGGAGCATGAGGAGCGATCATTGCCCAGCGACAGCCATCGATAACAGTGAATAATAGCCAGGAAGGGAGGCAGACAACAGTAGGAACATGCTCAAGAGAGGTGCTGTAATTCTTGGGACAGGGCACTTCTGCAGAGGAGGAGGAGAGTTGCAGGGTGGACGGGAGTGGGGGGAGTCCTGTCGTGTTGATGCTCTCTAGAGCTCAGCAGCTGGAGAGAAACATTGGCTAAGGATGGTCAAAGCTGGGAAGGGAAAAAAGCAAGGAGGGAAAAGGATGAAGTGAAAAGAGCTAGGAGTCACGCTGGAGAGCATACAAACAGCCTGCTGACCTCTGATGCATGAGGGATGAAGAAAACAGACTGTGATTGACTATGTGGACCATCTGGGTGATCTTCTGGATTTCAACTGTCCCGGTAGGTGCTCAGATCTATTTATTCCCATTTGCATGGAATCACATATTATCTAAGTAATGCTGAGCACCTCTATTCCATGAAGTTGTGGCATCTCTGTTTAAAAAGATCTGTGTAGAACCTGAGATTTTTAAATTTTCTTCTTGCTTCTGCTGCTTCCTGCACTAATTGACAGTAGCCAGATTACTGGATGCTGGATGCCTCAGTTTCCCCACCCTTATAAAGACAGAAGTGTTACTAACCCACTTTGACAAACACAGCAGGTGCTGTGATGAAGGAGAAAATATTTAACTCCATTCAGAGAAGCTTTACTGATTTACACCAGCAATCAATACCTTAAGGGGCAATGCCCACGTCTAACAGACCCTCCCTGGACTCAGATTGAAGTAATGTGAAGCGATGTTTGTATCAAAGAAGACAAAGTTTGTCTTCTTTTTTTTAACTTTATCACTTTACTGAGATTTATGTGGCAGATTGTCACTGCTGAGCTCCAGGTGCTTGGATCAGTCAGAAAGGAGAGTGGAACCTGGGCTGTGATCTCCAGGTGCTGTTCAGGTTATTCAGATTTTGAATGCATATAAAACAAGGGGTGAAATATGTCTAGCTTGGGTGTGAGAAGTTAGGAAAGGATCAAATCACTGTTTCATTGCAACAAATGGAAAAATCAATTTATTTGTCCCAGCAGGGGATTTGGCTCTGACTGTGAGAAAACCTGAGCTCTGCCTAGACATTTTAATTGCAGAATGAATGCAATCTTCAAACCTTTTGCCTTTTTATCATCTTCTGCAGTAAAAATTGTGACTGTGATGATTTTCTTGTAACTTTGGTTTCTTATTCTTAGTACTATCTAAAGGACTCTTAAAAAAGGGAGAAGACATAAACTCAGTCTGTGCTTGCCTGCTGTTTCTACAAAAATGCAGACTTAACTGGGAAAATTGTCTGTATTTCATGGAAATATTGCCCACAATCAAGTGATAGATTTGCATGGGGAATATGAGCATAAAATAAAGTAAATAGATGACATTGCTCAGAGTGTCCCCAAGAGCACCTCCTTCTATTGGTTCTTCTAATCTTTCAAAATACCTGTTTTGATTTTGCCAGGCATCTTTTGCTCCTTAAATCCTCTTATTACACTAAATCCACTTATTTTAAAATGAAATTACTGTGAATTCTGGATAATGTTTAGATCCATTCATTTCACAGTTTAAAAACTGTGTTGGCTGTTGCTATCAATATTGCAGCTTTTTGCCCGTTCTGGAGATCTATTTCTCACAGTTATCTCTGTTTGGAATGGGATCGGTATCTTGTCTTTAAACAAAACATGAGGATGTCTTTCTGTCCGTCCTGGTTTCAGTTGGGATAGAGTTAATTATCCTTTTAGTAGCTGGTGAAGTGTCAAGGAGACCACAACTGTTTCAGGGAACTGTTTAGGAAGAGACATAGAAACAGCACGTAGAGGAGCTGCTTTCCCTCCTGGTTCTCAAGCAGCGGGGGCAGGCTGTTTGCTCCCACTTGTGGATGGTAAACACGAGTGAGACTGAGCGCAGCTGGCGGCAGAGTGGGGCTATCCGGCCGCGCCGTGGAAAGCGGAGTTCGCATCGCTCCGCAAACATCCCAGCGCTCGCACCCAGCCTCTCCCTCGGATGCCTGGGTTGGCACAGACTGGCTCAGCGACAGGGTTGGTGGAAACAGGGTCTTTAAACCCACACCTGGAAGCTCTCTGCTTTCCCTGGGTTTTAAATCCTGTTAGTTGCACATCTATTCCCAGGAAGTGGTATCCAGCTGATTAGAAGAATAGGGTGGACATCACTTTGTGGGATAAAACAGTAATTGTAAGGCACCACCTATGTTCCAGCAGGTATTCCTGCTTGAACAACACATTTAGTGTAAGAAAGTAATGCTGTATCAGATCACCAGGGTCATCTTCACAACTGGGTGTGCTAAAAGTGTGTGGCCTCACTCTAGCCATAAAGAAATAAAATAGAATTAAAATATTTCTAAAACAAAAACTTTCTTAGGACCCACATTTCTTAAAGGAAAACAGTGCCCACACAATGTAGAGGCTTTTTTAAGATAGAGTATTCCCCTGTTTCTGAGATCATCGTTAACATGATTCCTAGCATTTATTTTTACATATGTTCAGTATCATCTTAACAACCCAGACCGGTTATGCTCAGCATTCAAATCCTGGCATCAGAAGAGAGTTTCTTTCATATAAAGTCTTTGCATGTGTGATTCCAGGAAATTTATTACATTGTGCAAAACCAGGTGATTTCTATTTCATTTATTTCATGACACACAAAGACAAGGGAGAAGGATGCTGAAGCTAAACACAAGTTTGCACACCAAACCAATTAGATGCGGTATGATACAGTGCTGAAAAGATCAAACTTTGTTCAGAAATACAGTAGTCAAAAAATTTCCAAGCAAAATAGGGAATATGGTCTCTAATGTCTGATATGCTAAAATTTAATTGTAGAAAAGTAATAGTTCTCATTACAAGGTTTTCAGGGATTGTTCTTTCTCCCAAATCTAATCTGAAAGTGATCAGCAATCCTACAAGATTTATTAGGTTGAGCAGTAATGTGATGCTGCTGGATTAACTTTCTTGAACAAAGAACATAAACAAATTCTATCTGATATTTTTCAACTAATAGAGCCTGGTGACTGGCTTCTAATCTCTTCATTATGCATGTACATACATATGCATTTATATATATATGTACATAAAAGTTCCATAGTGAGAATTTATAGAGATTTTGGGTTTATCCATTAGAGAGAAATTATCTAATTCATTTTAACAGGCATCCACTTATATTCAGGTTTCTTGTGTCAAAAAGAATAGACACTGGTAAAATAACAGAAAGGGTAAAAGTACTTTTTTCCTGAATGATGTAACTGTTAAGACCTTGTCCTGCAAATAATTTTGTAATGATTTTCAATATTTGTAATTTTAATGTTTTGTAGCTGTTTGGTTTTTTCACTCATTTTGGTCCAGCTGCATAAAACATAAACACACATTTAATTGCTACATCAGGATTGAGTGAACATTGAACATTTCCACATGGTTTTATGAGAAAGGAGGATGGGAAGATGAGAAAATGACCTTAGGACAAATTACTGTCTAGGTTCTCATGAAAATCTGGGTGAGATTCTGCTTTCAGGTGGGCTCCTGCAGCTACCAGATGGTAGCAGGGAAACAAGCTTGGGTGGTCTGCAACCAGTGGGCATATTTGGATCACTTGTGCCCAGGAAAAACCTGACCTGCCAGGTGTATGGTTTAATACAGCCATGGGTGAGTGATTAATTCTCTGTTACTCTAGGAGACTCCAGCAGTGTCCTGGATGTTTCTGCAGTCTTTTGGAAGAGCATCCTGTTCATGTACTTAATTTAGCAGAATAACACATTTTTCTCAATGTCAGTAATGTCAGCAAAAGGGAGAAGACATAAACTCAGTCTGTGCTTGCCTGCTGTTTCTACAAAAATGCAGACTTAACTGGGAAAATTGTCTGTATTTCATGGAAATATTGCCCACAATCAAGTGATAGATTTGCATGGGGAATGTGAGCATAAAAAGGATAGATTCTGTTGAGATTTTATAAGTTTTAAGAGGAAAAGTGATTCCACTGCTTTTAAAATTTGTAGATCAAAGCTATTCCACCTATCTGTGACCTTCTAAGCGTCCTGAAAAGGGAGGAAGAAAAGTGTGTGGAGACTCTTTCCCTGGAGGCAAGGAACGGAACGACTGAAAATGATCTGCTCCTGAGCTCAGGTAAAGGCTGAACAATGCACATGATAAAAGCTGCTCTCACATGAACTGGGTGCCTCAAACTCAGATACCCTGGCATCCCTTCCCATAGGAGGTATGAACTTAAAATACATCTCTCCTTTAGGAGCAGAAAAACAGGTAAGATCTGTTACAAGGCTTTGAGAGCGAGATTTTGACCTTGCTGTGACAGGAAGAGTTTTGGGAACCTTCTAACCCAGTTGCTTGCCTGCAATCCACACAACTAGGGAACACACCAGCAACAAAATCTTGCAAATTGCAATCATGTCTTCTTGGAAAAGGATAATTTTAAAAGTCACCCCAGCAACTGCAAATACTTAACTATACTTACCTTACTTAACTATATTTACCTTAAAAATCAATGAAGACCAGCAGCCAACATTTAAATCGTGTGGCTTGAAGGTCCTCATTGCTTCCTCCTTGTTACTGTCACCTAACAGAGTTCTTGAATTTCAGCAAGGATTTATCATCATATAAAGGAGTTTTTTGGCCTGGGAAAGTTGTGGTGCTGACTCCTCATCATGTAGACAGCTTTGCTTTCACAGCTGAGTAACTGGGGTCATGTGCAAGAGATTATTAAACCTTGCCTGTGAACTGCGTGTTAGTTCCCCCAGGCAGCTGCTGGGTCAGCATCTCAGAGAGAACATTGGGTGTAGGCAACTCATGTGACTATTTTTAGTGTGTGACCAGCTATCACCACTAAGGATGGGGTTGTGTCACTCACAGCATCTCGCAGACTGAACTGATTCTGGGGGACTTTTGTGCACTGTAACACGGGCGAGGTTCTTACCAGCGTGAGAAGGGAAGGAGCTCCCATGACACATGCTGTGTGCAGTCTATCCTGGCCACAGATAGGCTACCATGTCGAGCTAGATTTAAGGTGTTTTCCTCATTTCAAAGCCTTCCTCTCTAACAGAGAGTGTTGGAGACTCAGAACAGTCTCACTATGAGCTGGCCCAAGGACAGAACTCAGAGGGAAGATCTCTTGCCTGGTTTCTTGGGATGTCTTGCATTTTTCTCTGTCACTGTTTTATCCCTGTCCCTTGCAGACTGATGGGTGTGAGCACAGCTTCAGGGCATTACAGCCACATGGCAGTGACAGGATACCTTATGGCAGGCTTCCAGGTACTCCACAAGGCAGATCTGTCTCATCACATGTAAGAAGTTTGATGATATGAATAGATCAATATAGTTTGTTTCCTTCAGTGAAGAGCAGGGTGGTTTGTCAGCCTGTTTCTTTTTCTGCTTTGATCCTGTGATATGGCTCTTATGTTCAGCTCTGTGTTTCCTTGGCACCAGAGCTCCACAGCAGATGCAGACAAGTAAAACTCCACAGGACCGTGCAGGTGTGGACCCACACTAGCATTAGCAGGCAGTACCATTTTGCAGATGGTCTTGTTTTATCTCAGTCAAAAGTAGCTTCTCAGCAGAGACTTAATCCAGTTTTGAACTGGATCCACATCTTAAAACTCACCCAAGGCCTTTTGCTATTGGAATTTTTAAATGGGGTAATTCTACCTAAAATTCTACCAAACTCTAAGTGGGGTTTGTTACCTTGGTAAATTAGGGAGTAATGCTTCTATTCTGGAAAGTAACACACCTGAAAATACCTCCAGCCTTTAAGGTATCTGCATGCCTGAAGTCCATGTGAAGAAAACCCAGGATTTCAGGATTTCACCCAAAGATTTCAGTTTGAAGAAGAGAGAAACAAAGCTGAGGAATTCAGTGCATACCCTTGGTGGGTCATGCAGGGAGGACTAAACGTGGCTTTGCAGGATGTGGGCCACCTTCCACACCTCATCCTTCCTAAACCTTCTCCAGCTACACCTACAGCTTTGACTGGCACAGGCAGGGACAAGGACAAAGCAGGGAACAAGCTCCCACTGTGCCATCTCTGCTGCAGTGCTCACATCTCTGTGAAGATGGCTCAAACAAAGGAATTCATTGCTGGGGAATCCAGCACAAAGTACCTGAGCAGTGAGTGTTTTCTATCCTCCCACAGTAAAAGGGAAAAGGGACTCTGCCCTTATGATAACATTAGCTTGGGAAAGAGAGCAGTGTAATATTAACATAACCCAAGTGACAGTTATGCTGTTTTTAGTGCATAAGTGAAAAAAAGGAAATTCTCTTGGGAGCAAGGAGCAGGGCAGGGAAGCTACAGGAGACCTGGAACCCCTGATCATGGAGACACCGAGTATTGCTGCCGGGAGAATGCTCTGAGTGCTGCTTGAGGGAGATCCCAAAGAGCACAGGGCTTGTGAGGGAGGTGTTGCTGTGCTTTGTCTCCACCCTGAGGCTCTTTATCAAGCTGGGGGTGGAGACACCGCCGTTTATCCATGAAGAGTGGCGAGAAGCCCACCTGCAGGAGGAATAGCTCGGCCGGTTTTTGTTTTCTCTTCCCCGATGGAAACCACCCAACATCATGATGTTGCCAGGTTTTTCTGCATTGGGTCTGGTTTTGGGGTTTTTTGGTGGTGTTGGCATGAAGGTTCGATAAACCAAACAATGCAGCACGTTAAGTCATAAATATCACCCAAGGTGAAGTTTTGCTTGCCTTTAAACTTTTGCTTTGAAGTAAATCCTTTCCAAGACTTGTAAACATTGGCACAGGGAGGACACCAGGGCTGAGGTGCCACCCTGGCTGTGAACAGCTCTGTATTTTCAGGCAGTAGGACTGTTGCACAGAAGGAAATCAATACACTTCTAGAAATGTAAATATTTTTGTCAGGCTAATGGAGGTTGGCCTTATAAAGCATGAAGTGTTTGAGGAGAGTGCTTGGTCAGCACTTCCTCCCCTCAGCTTTCAGGCAGCGTGCAGGGCAGAAGGCACACGTCCGGATACAGCAGGCACAGGGCAGTCCTGACATGCCCCAGTGGCCTTTTTTTCCCCTGTTATGTTGCAGAAACCTCAAAGAAGGCTGTGCTAAAACCATTGACGAGGTGTGGAGGCAAAAGGTCTGAATGATTTCAGCCTGTATCTGGAGAAGAGCAAAATAAGAAATAGTAGGATTGCAGTTTCTCTTTGGTACAAAGAGCACCAAATGTAGGTCTTCTCCACTAACACTCTGCACCTCAGGCCAAAATTAATCCATGCCAGCATCCAGCACCAAAGCAAGATGTCTAAGTAGAGATCACCATCATACTCTGCTCTGTTGGCCACCAGATGAGCTCCCTGATGCATCTCTACCAGCCCTGCAGAAGGTAATACAGTCAAGCTGAGGGTGCAGCTGGAAAAGTCTCCCTCCCTCCCTGACTGTGAGAGGGGACCATGACAAGACCATCCTTAAAATAAGCAGCCCTTGCACCTAATGGAGGGAAATGGGGTGAGTCTGGGCAGCCAAGCTCAGTGAGTGGTCTGTTGGCATTGCTCACTTCACCACAGCCTGAGCACAGTGAAAGAGAGGAGTATTTGTGGTGATAAAAGGAAGACATTGATGCTGTTCCTCTCTATCCTTTCCCCTGTATCTTCCCCAATATGGTGAGATTAGCTCAGCTGGTTAGACCATAGTGCTAATAATGTCTACATGGGTGTGATCCCCAAATGTGCTCTCTTTTTGGGTCCCTTGCAACTCAGAATAGTTGTGATTTAAGTGATCTGTGGTTTAAGTATCATCCTGGAGCTTTTTAAACTTCTAGTCACAGAATCACAGAATGGGTGAGGCTGGAAAGGACCAATGGATCATCTGGTCAAACCTCCCTGCTCAAGCAGGGTCCTTTGGTTGCATTTTTTCGTATTTACAAAAATATTATGTAAGAAAAACACTAGGATGATTCAAAGTGAAAGCTTCAGAAAGACTGAAAATAAGTTTAAAAATTCCCATCTGATTTCCTTCATCTTTCCACGGCCATTCAGTAGTTACCAGCGAACAGTTAGGTAGCAAAAGGCCTGATTTGAAGTTCAGAATTACTCTAATTGCACTTTGTGTGTCTAGTAGAGACCAGTGGGATCAATGACAAAAATGGGACAGGTCTGGGGCTTGCTGAGGCTGGCTTGAAGCAGTCAGGTCCTGCTCTGTCCTATGCAGGTCTCAGCAGGACTTGCTCTGTCTCATCCAGCTTGCTTTTCAGAGCACTGAGCATCTTTGTTCCTGTAGCTGCCTTGGATATTGGATGGTGTTGTGCTGCTTGGGGATGTCTCCCAGTGTTTCGTTGTTGGAAGAAGTTTCATGGTGTTGTGTCACTGGGAGATGCTGTATGGTATTTCCTTGTTGCCCCCCCAGGCAGATGTGCTGGAATGTGGGATAACATGAGCTGCTGGCCTTCATCCACTGTGGGACAGACTGTCAATGCTCACTGCCCTGAATTCTTTCAGATGCTGACTGGGAAAAAAGGTAATGCTAAAATGATGGTTTTTTCACCCAGGTGTTTTTTATCAAACACTTATTTATTAAACATTTTATTTTTTTATTTCTTTACAAAGATGCCATGCTCAGGTCTGAACTTGAAATGAATATTTTTCCCTCCTTCTTTTAAAGAACAATAGTTACTTAGCAGGTCTGTTTCTGCCTCTAAGCTGAACATGGAAAAGCCTGGAATCAAAGTAGCAAGATCTTTTAAGTGTTTGGGTTTTCTAGCCAGGAAAAAAGTGCAGGAATTAAATGCTATCCTGAAAAGCAGGTTTTTAGCATGGTTTCTTAAGGAAAAGGGTTTTCTCCACTCAGGTTCTGTGTTTATTTCTGTCTTTCCCTTTTAATAACTCCTAGAGCCAGTGGCTGGTCCCAGAGGAGCTTGATGGGGACAAAACTTTACACAGCATTAGGGTCCCACGAGTTTTGGTAAAATATCCAGCTAGGCAGGCAGAAAAGATCCCCTTTTTTGCCTTCATTAAGAGGAAATCTGCTCTGGGGATTTCTCTCTTGCCTGTGACAGGATCCATACAAGTGGCACAATCTCATGGAAATTCAGGTTTCATGGCTCCCCAAACAATTCACTCAGAGGTGAGCTCAAGCAATGCTTTTTGTCCTTTTTTTTTCCTGGGATATCTAAGCTAGAAATGAAGCAAAATTTACTCCCAGTAGACTGCAGTAATCATGAGCTATTAAGTAAGCCTGCTTTCTGTTCATTTCTGCTTTTCAGTAATGCCTAAGAAATGTGTTTATTTTTCTCTTTAGGGAGTTAATGATTCAAATGAGAAGAGGGTTTTGCATTCTTCAGTTATAGGGCACAGATTAATGAGGTCCAGTACTTACAGAAAAGCAGACAGATTCATTTTATGAAGGGAGGAACAGGAGACAAAGTATTAGATTGTCTAATAAAGATTACATAACTCAAAGGAGAAGCACTTAGTGCTCTTTAAATGAAATCAGACATGAGCCACTCAGATTAAAATAAAAACCTTGCTACTTTCTGTACACACGAACATTATCTGCCCTTTGAGCCCTTTAAGCTGGTTTAAAGCCAAAGGATAAACTACACAAAGGCTTAGATCGCTGAAGAAACCATCCGTCTGGCATCTACTTCTTTAGCACAGTGATCCCGGCCCTTAAATGCAGTAACTACAATCCCTGCTGGTACAGCCACTAGAGGGAACTGCTCCCTGCCTCTGGCCTTCTCAGCGGGGAAGAAAGCAGGAATTTGTACATCCAAAGGTCATAGTTACATCTCAGATGTTCACTCCCTTATCTTGGAGGTCGTCAGCTTAAACTTTAGTTGCCCTCCTTATCGAGAAGCTGATAAGCAGTAATCAGAGTGACAGTGCTCAAAACAGAACCCCAAGACCTGGTCCATCATCATTAGCATCTTATTTTAGCCTCTGCATCTGGCATTTTGGGACAAAGTCAGCAATAGTTTAACCTCGTTCTTATGGCCACCTTCTTCTTTGATTTTATACTGTGGTTGGCTTGTGACTCCAGAGTTAATTTACTGGTACAGTCTTTGCCCTGTTTGAAACAATTTTGAAAAAGAAAAACAAAGATCTGCTTGCTTCAAAAGAAAAGCAAAGGTTTTCTCTCTTCACCACTTACAAAGCAGATGGGCAGCCACAAATGCCAAAGGCCCATATGTTAATCCGTGTGGATGGCTCTGAGCTCTGCCCAAACCCTGGTCTCTGTGCTCACTTCTAGACTTGCATTTGCAGCCCAGACTGTCTAGTCCCTTTCTACATAGCAGACCAAAGAAACAAAATTATCTGGAGCCAAGTAAGAGAATGGAGCATGGTGTCTTAGGCAAGGAATGAAGGAAGGTGTGACAATCATCAGGATTCAGAGGCAAAGGCCACATCAGGTGGCTCCAGTTCCACAGCTGTCCCTTTAGCCAGAGTTCCTTCTTGCCTAGGCAGTTCCAAAGTACCAGTAAACACCAAGCCAAACCCTTAGACAGACTGCAGACTGCTCTGAGTGGGGCATGCTGCAGTTCCCCCAGTGTGTGTGTCACCCGTAACTCAGGAGCATTGTTAAAATTTTCCTTGTGCCCATCTGTATGATGTGCCTGGCACAATCTCCTGTGCCTTGCATGTAAAGCAATAGCACATGCACACCAACACAGAACTTCACCTCCTCTTGTCTGATCTGCTTTGACAGCCTCGAGCACAAAACAGTCACAGACATGTTTACAAGCACAGTGCTTTGCTCATGCTGAAGTGGAGAATCTGCCACCACACCACCCTCTTGCTAGGTGCCAAGACAGGCTGGGGGGAACCTTTTGGGAGAGCTGTTTCTTTCCTGTTGTTGTTGCACTGCAGCAAAACATAGAAAACTTAGCTTATAAAGCAAGCCTGGCCCTTTCAAAGATGCTAAGCTGGAACAAGATGTTCAAAAAAGCATCAGAATAATAGTCTGATAAGGACACACCCAGAGCTCTTTCCACTCAAGGTTTCTAAGCACGTTTGCTGTGCCTTGCAGGTTTACAGAGGTGAGTTCAAATCAAGTGCAGACACGCTGTCAGGTCACCAGCATTAGCCCAGAGGTAGCAGGAGCCCTGACTCTGTCCTAGCAATTCCAGCAGGGCTCCCAAGAGGATAAACCATTGCCAAACACTGCTGCATATGCATCTCCCTCAGTTCCCTCAGCACTGCAGGGATGTTTTGCAAGACCCAGACACCCTAATGTCCTCATAGCTAAAAGTGTGGGAAAAAAGTAAACTTTCATGGTGCCCTCTGGCAAGGCTTGTACTAAGAAGGTCTGCTGGTTTCACATCCCCTTTAAATAGCTGCTAGCATTGCCATCACTGCAACAAAGCCAGGATTTCACTCCATGTTTCTGAAGTATGATTCTTACCAGACAGATCAATGTGATTAGGACAGTGGGCAGTTGTTTTACTTCTTTGTAAAAGTTTCTCTTCAGCACATAATAAACATGCCTTTCTTCCAGTGACATTGTAAGTCGTGTTGGGCAGCACTTCCCATTTCCACTTTAGGGCCGAACATTAATATGGACAAGTTCAAAACTATCCTATTCAGCCATGTGCAACTTGCTGGGGATTCATCTCACTCAGCATTAGGAGTCTAAAAGTCAGACATCCCAGCAGAAGAGGATCAGACAAACTGCCCTCTGTGGGTATCAGTCTGAAAAATGAGTTGAATTCTGCAAATGTCTATTTTTCTCCAAAGACAGCCACAAGGGACACAGTTGGACTCAAGTACTCAGCTTTCCAGAAGTTGAGCTTAAGTTAGGGGAATTTCTTCCTAACCTTTAATTTGCAAGTAAGCAAGGAAATCGACTGTGTAAAATAATGCCCAGTGTGGGGGAAATACTTTTATTCTTCATTTAAATCTTACTGAAAATCTGTGACCATCTACAGTTTTGTGTTCTATTTGGAGCATGACAAACCACAGTAAAGAAGTGGGAGCATTCAGCAGAGTATCAGGTTTGCATGGAGCTTGAATCTGTGACTGAACAAGTAATTTGTTTGCTGATCTTGGAATAGTGGCCAAGAAACACCAGATGTACTGAGCAGTATTATTTATGTTGCAATTAACAAAAACACATCCATCACAGTCATCCCTGAGTGGGCAAACAATATTATGACCCACACAAGTACACTGGGCAAGTATCAACAGAATCAGCTCAGCTGCATTTCGCCTCCAGCTATGCAGAGTGCACTGCCTGGGGCAACACACTCTCCTGGCTCTTGGAGCAACCCTACATGGTGACTGAACCCCGAGGACAACAAAGATAAAACTGGAAATGGTCGTACCCCATTGTGACTTTTTTTATTGTTACCACACAGGTTTTGTGTACCGGAACTGTACAAGTGAGGGCTGGTCAGAGCCGTACCCGAGACCTGACATTGCTTGTGGCTACAACGTCAACGACACAACCAACGAGGCCAGAGTGAGTCTGAGTGCCCATCACCACGGATCTGCTGCTCTGGGGCCCTGGGGAGAAACACTTTTAGCAGAGACTGATTGATGTTGTGATTTAACCCAGGTGGGGCAATTGCTATTGGTGGTTTTCAGCATGAATTCTTCCTGTAAATGATTGAAAGTGGTGAAATTTCAGTAGCTGATTTTACAAGAAAATTTATTCATTAAATAGGAGGAGGGATCTTTCTTTTGGTGTGGGCTGATCTCTACCAGGCAGTCAAGGTAAAGATGTGATTATATGTTCCCCTGCAGCGTTCCTATTTCATGACCCTGAAGACCATGTACACCATTGGATACTGCACCTCCCTTGTGACGTTGATGATAGCCTTAGTGGTCCTGGCCTCCTTTAGGTGAGGAGAAGCATCTCTGGTTTGTGTTTGGTCAGGACTTCTGGTCATCTCAGCTGACACAAATCCTTCTATTGACTTTCTGGGCAAGCTAAAAATTGAAGTATATCTGAAAACCTTTACAGAAATCAATGACAAAATTTGTCTCCCAGAAAATGTCAGGGCTGCTCGTTCTATTGTGCTCTCCTTTTCTTTCAAAATCACAGCTGGCTGCATGTTGCAAATGGCATTTGCACCAACTCCCTGATGAGGTCTTCCCATGATTTCAGTGTCCCTTGGGAAGACTGTCTTTCCCCCTGCTGCTCTTTTCCCCACTTGAGACTGTGGCTAAAACTTTGTTCTAAGTGCCACTGCACTGACTTGTGGTAAAGTGTTTCAGGTTTCTATTAGCAATCTGACATGCAGCTTATCTTCACTCATCCCTGTAACCTGGAATTTGTACTGCACTGCTTATTCAGTGAAATTAATTTCCCTTACAGTAAATGTCAGGGCGGCACCTCTGGGCAAAAGGAAACCCAACTACTTTGCAAATTTATATTCAGGCTGCATGGCCTCTGGACACAGACTATGTGAAGATTTAATACAGAAAACACTGCAGGCACAAGTGCACTGTGCTGGCAGAATAAATAAATTCATCCAGGTGTGAATAAACACCTTGGGTTCATGTTACTACAGAAAGGAGGGAGGGTGGGATGCTAGAACAAGCATATTGGCATGAAATCACAATTTTCCTGGCAACATTTAGCTTGTTTTAGTACCTGAGTGGAGCAGATGTGACTGTAGCTTTATAAGGTCTTCTCTAGGATATCCCTCTTGGGAAATGCGTTAGTCTTCCTTTCACAGACAGAACTACACTGTTCTTCATTTGTCAGTTTATCACTGCTAAGGATTGAAATCTGTTGTTTACAGCCACAGGTTCCTTACATTGGTGAGGAATGTCACTTCACTGGATCTCTCTTTTTCTTTTTTTTTTGCAGAAGGCTTCGCTGCACAAGGAACTACATCCACATGCATCTCTTCACATCGTTCATTCTGCGAGCCTCATCCAACTTCATCAAGGATGCTGTCTTGTTTTCCTCTGAGGACACAAATTACTGTGGGGCATACACGGTAACCCTCTGCTCACCAGCTTGCTCCACCCCTCCATCTCCCAGCAGGATCCTTGCAGGATTTAGTGTACAGGGAAGGAAATCTCCATCCCAGCTTTATGTTCATCATGAGGGGTAATGGGAGAAGAGAGGTATGCTCTGCCCCTTGTCTGAAAACACGTTAAATATTTCTGACTTACACTGCAGTGTGAGACTGATACTAAGATAAGGGCTTGTACTCAGACAGTCTGGGACCTCCCAAATTTTGAAAAGTTTTCTGCCTTTTTCTTTCTATTGGCACCAAACTATTTTGAAAATTTGTCTGTGAGGAGGGGTGAGCAACACTGGAGATGATGGTCACTGCTTTAAACTAAAAGATAAGAATTAGGGAGAGGAACAAAATAGGCTTGTTTTGATTTATCCCACTTGTTTTGCTGGATATTTGTTGCAGAAAAAGAATATTTGGAGAACATTTTAGTTTGTCTTTATCAACTGCTTTTCTTGTGGGAAAAAAAAAAAAAGGATTGACAATACATTCATATGCTTCTCTAAGGTGATATTTGTGTTACTGGTACTAGGAAGGTAGTAAAAGTGAAATTCCCCTGAGACAGTAACCTGAATCCAAGTGTCCATAACACATTCAGTTCTTCTAGTGAGGCAGTTCATTAATGCATTTAGGAGTGCCAGCTCTGCTTTCTTGTCATGTGAACCCCTGTCTCGAGGACACCCATTTAGTCCCCTAATTGCTATACAATCTCTATTTGCCAAGATTAATTTACAGCTCGCTGTCTCTGCTAGAAGGTAGGAACAAACCCAGGCAGGAGCTAATTATCCTCTCTTTCCTCAGGCTGGCTGTAAGCTCACCATGGTCTTCTTTCAGTATTGCATCATGTCTAACTACAGCTGGCTCCTTGTGGAAGGACTGTACCTCCACACTCTCCTGGTGATTTCCTTCTTCTCGGAAAGGAAGTTCCTCTGGTGGTTCATCGCCCTCGGATGGGGTACTGCTTCTCCCTTCAGTGAGAACAACTGGGTTTTTCCTGCCTTTGGGATGGACTTGTGAAGCAATAACTGGTTTTTCCAATTGCAGGTGCCCCCACGGTGTTTGTGGCTGCATGGGCGGCTGCTCGGCAACTCCATGAAAATATTGGGTAAGTGGTGAGGAGTGGGGGAAGCTGGCATGCCACGGGGAGCATGCAGTCCCTGTGCAGGCTGTTCCACGGGGTCCTGCTCATTTCTAATTGCTGGGAGAGAGTAAATCAATCAACATCCTGCTGTGGTGGGAGCCTGGATCCTGGTGTTGGTGTGAGTAGAGGTACAGCTGAGCAAAACGAGAAAAAGCTTCCAATTCCATTTGAGCATTTTCAAGGGTAGGAGGTAGCCTTCAGGTGGGAATTCAGACCATGATGTTTTCAGTATCTGTATTTAACTTTCTGAACAGTGAAACTTTGTTTCTTTCTCTTCTCCCTTTCAAAATTTTGAACAGTGTTCGTACTTTAAGGGAAGGACTTGTTTCTGACCAGTGCAGGTGGGCAGTTTTCTGTCAGACACGTTGTACCACTCAGTGAGAACAGGAAATTAGTTTTGTAGAAAAGAGAATAGGGGCCTATCTAAGGTGCAAAACAGACTAAACCTTTTGAAAAGATACCAATGTTTTGATAACTGACTGCACCCTCTCTTTTTACAGGTGTTGGGACATTAACACTGATGCCAATACCTGGTGGATTATTAGAGGACCCATAGTTGTGTCTATTTTTGTAAGTCTTTTCTGGGACAAGCAAATTCAAACTGTATTTTCAAATACTGTGAAGTCAGAGCTCATCTACTCAACATGCTTCAGAAGTGTGTTAATGAACTGATCTTAGGCATGTGTCTGAACTGGTGTGACCCATGAGTTACTGCTTAAGCAACTTCTGTTCAGCAGGACTTAGTAACTAATGCCCCAAAGCTAAATTCACAAGAAAAGCCGAGTGTCCTCCCAAGAAGTAAGAGCCTGAAGAAGATCAGGTTTCCACATCCTGTTGATTTCACATGAACTTGGCTGTTTTGTGGAAGCTTGTTTTGGACTGTTTCAAGGAAAGCTCCCGAGGAGAAACGAGTGGCTGTACATTTCGGTACAATTCCTTTTGTGTCTGCTGGTCAGTGCGTCTCAGCAAAGCCAAAACCAACTTGCCTTACATGACCACTGGCTTTTGTTTTCAGGAATGAAAACAGTTTGCAGGCTGCATGCACCACATATTAGTGGGCAGCACTGAGGCACTGCTCAGTGAATTAAGGCACAGGCATTGAAACTCAGTGTGAGCAGTAGTGATGACAAGAGCAGTTTGGTGTTTATACTAGTATAATACTCAGCACCTGTGTTTTGAGCATTTGCTGGTACTCTCCTTCAGAGCCTTAGGTACCAGGGGGCTGGAGCTGCTGCTTGGGATAGTTGTTCTGCCCGATGAAGATGCTCTGGGTCAGACCATGTTGCAATGACCTGTCTGAAACCCTAGCCCAGAAATGTGAACTGCTGCTTATTCTCAAGTAACCTGCTGACACTCCAAGCGAAACCCCAAGGGCTGGTTGAGGTTTTCACGTTTCCAGTAAGAACCATTTTGTTTGCAAAACACAAACTGCAACACTTGCACACTTCTCAGAAACCCCAGCAGCAGAGATGGTGGGTTAAAGTTCTGCTCCTATTGACCAGTGAGAAATCCTGCATCCCCACAAGACAAGCAGCAGACCGCACAAGTGATTTGGGATCAACTTTACCGAGGTCATGGCATTTATTTTTCTTTATGAAACAACCCTCATGCTAGGAGCCACTCAGCAATATATAAAAGCCAACAAGACCCAGGCAAGACAAAAAGCACAATCTTAGTTTATCTTTTGGCGGCCCCCACCCGCTATCGCCTTCCAAGTGTCCTCAGAAGACTGATCCTGCCTTGTTTAGCTACTGAAGGCAGAAGCCGCCTGCAAGACTCTGCAGGTTTTCCTCAAAAGAGGCTTTACTCAAGCCCATAACCAAACAAACAGCCAGATCTTAAGAACCCAGATCTAATCTCTGTATTCCTCACGGCCTTCAGCAGTTGAAAGGGCAGAAAATCAGCACCGATAAACACCTTTGTGCTCCCCGGCTCTCGCGCATTCCTGCGCTGCCCGCGGGCAATTCCTCCGGGCAGGAATCCCAACGCTCCCCCTTCCCCTGTGGTTTTTATCAGTGAAAAGTCCTGCTCAGCCTACACAGCTCTTCCCTGGCCTAATGGGTTAAAAATTCCAGAATACCCAGACCTGAACCTCCTTTGCTCCCCACCACCCCTGGAATATTTCTTTCCTTCACGCTCCCCATCTCTAGCTCCTGCCAGCTCTACTCCTTTCCTCCTTCCTCCCCAGCTTCCCCAAACTTCCAGCCCTCTCCAGCCTCCCTCAGCTGCCACAGCTGCTCCCTTTCCATCCAGTACCTTTAAAGAACTCAGGGACTTGCTGTGTCTGTCCCATCTCCAGGAGACCCTTCAGGTCTTTCAGGGAGACCCACCACCCATCCCAGAGCCCTGCCGCAATGCCCCCAGGCACGCTGGACCCACCATGAAGAGGAAGCACCTCTGCAATGGCGTTTCCCGGTCAGGAAAGGGTTAAGGGCCTGCCACAGAGCAGGGTGCTGCAGAAGGGGTGCAGGTCTGCAGGCTGTGCAAGCCAAGGGCACATCAGCCCCAGGTCGCTCCCCACGGGGTGCGAGGCGCTGGCCGCGGGACAGACAGACAGACAGACAGACAGACACGCTCAGGCGGCTTTACCTCCCCTGCAACTCCCACTCTTTGCCTGAGGGTCAAACGAGCAGAAACAGCTATTGCCTCATCTGCACCCAAACTGAGCAGATCAGCATTTTTATCTGATATCCACCCTTCGAGAGGGGGAAAATGCAAAAGGAAGAACTCCAGTGTCGACTCTCTCCTCTCCCCATTTGTAACTACTTTGCCTCGTGATCCCAAACCACACGGAGTGCTTTTAGCAGGGAACAAAGAGCACTTGTAGTCCCAGTTAGCAAGTGATAGCTCCAGTGCTGCCCGTTTGCTGGCATCCAAAGTGGGGCCGGACTGTGCAGAGGCTGTCAGAACCCCACAGCCAGGCGGGACCAAACCTGGCTTCCCTGCCCTTTGGTGATTTGCCTGGATAACAAGCCCTGACCATCTCCATAACTAAAGCTGCAGCAAACCAGCAGGAAAAGCAGCCAGCATCCAAGCCCAGGGTGGCCAAGCAGGCTGGAGAAGCAGGAACAGAGACTGGGATGGGACCATGGATGTAGGCAGGCCAGCCCCAACCCCTCTATTCTTTCTGCTCGGTCCAAACCCCCTAAAGTGGCTCTGCTGATACCTGCCAGTTACATACATGGATACTGGGTTTGTTGTTTGGTGGGTTGCTTTTGCATTCTTACTTTGGTTTTGGTTTTTTTCAGATTAATTTCATTCTCTTTGTCAACATTTTAAGAATCCTGATGAGGAAGCTCAGCTCCCCTGAAAAACGGAGCAGTGATTTCAACCAATACAAGTATGACCCTTACATCCCTTATAAGACATTCAAGGTCACCTGAGCATTTCTTGCTCCTTCTACACCAGCTTTTCCCTGTTTTCATCCTCAGGAGACTTGCAAAGTCAACACTCCTCCTCATCCCTCTCTTTGGGGTCCACTATATCATCTTTGCTTTTTTCCCTGAGGATGCAAGCAGCGGCACAATGGAAATTCAGCTGTTTTTTGAATTGGCTCTTGGATCATTCCAGGTAATATTTGACAAGCTCTTATTTCTTTAAAATAAGAAAAAAAGGTAGAACATATAACTCTGCTTCAGACTTGAGTTTCCAATGGCAAAGCCAAGCTGTCTGATTTCCCTTGAGATGCCTCATCCCCATCCTAAAGCTGAAACTGCAATCCCGTGACCACGGTTCTTTTATCTTTTAGGGCTTTGTTGTGGCTGTACTTTATTGTTTTCTTAATGGTGAGGTGAGTTTCGTGTGTATAACATTCTTTTTTATTGCTGAAGCATGCCTCGTTAATCAGTGGGATACATCCCCCAATGAATTACACATTTTGTCTGAGGGTTTTCTTCCCAGCTACCTAACATCACTCTTGAAATTCCTCCTAGACCTGGCAAGCCTAGGTAATTGTATGCCAGATGCAAACTTCACCTCTCAACTACTGCAACCCTTTCATAAATCAGATAACATTATTACTGTCTGGGAGCTGAGGGTGGGAGCACCATTCCTCACACAGTCACACTGACAGCCGACTGGTTCTGACGTATGATGCCATTATCTGCCACCCCATCCATGGCTGCTTTATTTACTCAATCCTTAGGGGGGAATTTATCAAAAGCTATACCCAGTCCAAGTTTATTAGGATTCTTATAAGGTAAAGCTTTTGGTAGAAGGATCATTTCCTTTGTAGTTGCATGATAACTCCCTGGCTTCTGGGCCAGAACTTGCACTCTGAAATGCTGCTGCTGGTAGAGGTGGGGGGAAACATACAAACCTGGAAGATGCAGAGCTAATTGGAAGGAAAAAAAGAAAGCAAGCCAATACCTAAATGTATTTGAAATGAAGGAGGGTTTTGAAATATGCTGACTGATCTTTCAACAGGGTTCAGAAAAAAATGGTTTTGAAAAGAAATCTGCTTTTTTTTTTTTTTTTTTTTTTTTTTTTTTTTTTTTTTTTTTTTTTTTTTTTACCTTAGAGTGCCAAAAAGTTCTGGTTTTATATCTAAAATTGAAAAATTGAAATTCTGGAAAAATCTAAACCAAACACTTCCTAAGGCCAGCTAGATTCTGTGAACAGTTTCACCTGCAATTAAATAGAAAGCTGTGTGTCTGCAACAACAGCATCACTAGAACTGTCAAGAGACAGGCCCTACCTTAACCCCTTAAACTGGGGTTTAAATAAATAAGCCCAAACCTTGGCAAAGGTAACCCGCTCTCATTTTCCTGTTATGCTGCTCTCTGCAGTGCAGGGCTCCAGCATAAACTAGCTGAATTAAGTATTTTGTGACCTTTCCACCTAGGTTCAGCTGGAAGTTCAGAGAAAATGGAGGCAGTGGCATTTAAGCAAGCACTGGCGACAGCATCTCAGCACCTCAGCGAGTAACGGAGGAAGCGGCTTGACTCAAGAGATGCAGATGGTGAGGTCCAGCCCACCAGAGCACAGGAGAGGAACCCTCCAAAGGTCAAGTGTGCTGTAACTCTGTGCACCTGAGGGTACCTCCATGCTCAGATACACATGGCTGAGCCCCATGGACTGAGCTGGGAGTCCTGTGTCCATATCCAAAGCGGGACTTGGCTGTAGCTCAGCGGTTCTTGGAGCACATCTGTTCGTGTATGTCCTGTGCAGCACCATGGTTAGTTTGCAAAGCAAAATGGGCCAAAATATTATGCTCTTCCTTGAGTTTCTGCCCACAGTAATTTGTGTTTCTTTCCACACCTGCTGCTAGTTCTACCTTAAATGTAACCTTCCATTTTCCACATGGCTCTCCAGCATGTTCCAGGCTAAGTCAAGCTGGTGATTTTTTGATGTTCTCTATTTCTTCTGCTGCAGAATCTGGGAGGACACTGAATTTTATATGATGAAGGTTACATGGGTTTGAAATGCAAAATTAATTAATCCCTAGAATTTATCAAGGTTCAAAGCCTTTCTGTTGCGGTGATGGATGAATGGATGATGGACACTGAGAACATAAGGCACAGCTGAGCTCCAGTTTCCTCTCTGACTGAATATCCATTGCTCCAGTGACAGTGGCAGGTTCAGACAGGTTTTTGCCTTTGCCTCTTTTAGAGGTGGAGGCCTTGGAAACAATGGTGGTCCAACTGAATATTTGTATAATTTTGAAATGGTAACAAAGCTGTTTCAACATATTCCAAGGGTGTCCAAAAAAACTTCAGTAAGATAGCTCATCCCTATTGTCTGTACCTCTGAGACTTGACCAGCTTGTATTTGAAGGGAAGAAATGAAAGCTCTTGAGACATCTAAAGGTCAGTTGAACTGGACAGTAGAAACTATCTGGTGAAAAACAATACCATAGTGGCTACCAAAAATCTCTTTAGAGTCTACAGTCCCTCAGTGTACTGAAATCTGCAAGGCTGTGCACTGTAATATGCTGTCAAAAAGTATCTGAGCTATCACAGCTTTATGCTCTTAAGGACATAATTAAGCAGATTTCCCTGTTTTGAGTGGGAAAGGGATAAAATAATTCATCTGACAAATGAAATCAAATCTCGTACTTGATTTTGTATCCACATTTCCCTAGCTGGGGTGATTTTTGGCTGGGTTTCTTCAAGGGCAAAGATGCTTGAACTGAAAGCAAATGGTGTTTATCACTTCTCCCTCCTCCCGATCACCTGCAAGACATTGGCAAAACATGCATGGCATGTCAAATGCTGCCTGAGCAGCATTCCCCACCCCCCTCTGCCAAAACTGCTCCAACGAGCTTTTAATCACACCAAATGCCTACATGGTAGGCTTCTGCCATTTTATCAGAAGACAAACATGCAGAGAAGTTCAAAGGATACATTCAAGCTTAAATTACCTGTACTGACGCAGGTTTTTGAGTGCTGTTAGCTCTCTTTGAAACTCTGAGATTCAAGAAAAAAAGTCTTTTTTCCACTGTCAATGCTGACAGTTATCCCACACCCTCCCTGGTGCAGCAGGTCCTGCAGGCAGCAGCACTTGGAGGGCAGCCAGGAGAGGAAGGGCACTCAGCAGCAGGGAGAGCTTGGTGGTGGCTCCAGCCTGCCCTGCCTGGTTGGCTTTCTTGGCTCATGCAGGTCACCCAGCAGTAGGAGAGTTGAACCTCTTTACAACCAGGAAAAAAAAACCAAAAACCCGAGATGTAAAGCTGTAAATAGGCAAGTGTTTCAAGGAATTACTTTAAACTCTTATTTTTGGAAATAGCAAGGTTTCAAGCTGGCTTTGTCCTTTAAAAATCAGCCAAAACAAGTGGAAAGAAGAACAGAAGCAGGATCAGTCCCATGACCAAAGGAGAAGTGAAAGCCCCTCCCTGAAGGTTGGAATGAAAGACCTCACTTTTTGCTGACTCTCACAAGCCAAGCAGAGCCTCCAAACTTCTCGGGGGTTCACTCTGTCCCAAGTGCATTTAGCAAATCAGATACTTCTGAAAAAATGTAACCTTAATTTTCTCTCTGGCCTATGAATAAGACCAAGAAGGGTGAAACAACTTGTATGTTCCCTCTCTGAGAATTAAACATTCATCCTTCAAGCCAAAGCAGCTGTTTGTTTTAAATGCAAGTGCCTTCTTCCAGCATAAATGAAGAAATACAGATTCAGAGATACAATAATATGCAATTAATTAGATCTGATGCAATTATTGGCTCTCACACGAGCCAGTGTAAGAGCTCAGCCCTGCAATGCATAGTTAGGACCAGCACAAGATTGGGAGGAACCCAGGCTGAGCATGATACCTATTTGTACAGGGGCATGCCACATGCCCCAGAAAAAAATACTGCTGGTTTTTATATTTAAAACCCCCCAGTTCTAGCATAAATTATTGTTTTACATGGCCATTTTAGTTTTATTTGTTTTGCCTGAAATAACCAAGTAAAATGAATTATTCCCAGATTCTGCAGAACATGTTCACTTCAGGCATCAAGCACAAGCCTTGTTTATACGAAGAGCTGAGTAACTCCATAAAAACTCCTGGATGTCAGCTGGAATTTGGAGTCCTCAACTCTCAGGGAAGAGCACATCCCCACAGGAAGGTACCAGAAGCAGGCAGCCCCTGGAGTTGTGATGCTGTGACCTCGTCCTGGTTTCTGCTGGCCATAGGAAGCTGCTGCCAACCACCACCACAGGGGAATGGGTTCTTACCTCCCCCATCTCCTGTAGGGCAGGCACTACAAAGGCTCCCTGCACTGCTTGTTTAGCTGTGCTGGAGGATGCTAGAGAAAAGAGCTACTTAGCTCTGGGGACATTGACATGTTTATAAGCAGATGAAGAGGAACAGGAAGGCAGATCTCAGCGAGCAATGCCAAAGCAGGAGATGAGGGCACAGAGGGTGAACACAAACTCCATATTCATTGAGCCCACCCACTTTCCTTTCATTGCACTTGCTCCTGGGTATTCAATGCAATGTGGTGGCTTCACCAGTAACCAGGACCTGAGTACCACCTTTCACACAAGTAGTTGTCATTGTTCAGGGACACTGGTGACAGCCTCTGGCTATTCAACCCAGGTGCCCTGAAGAGCCAGTTGTTCTGCAAGCCAGCAGGAGCATCAGCAGCCTGAGAGCTGATGAATTTAAGAGGAAGTCATTAATGGATTTTCTTTCCAACACTGGCACCAAGGAAGTTCCTAGCAAAACTGTCAGAAGCAAATACCAATAGTTGTTCAGTGAATAATTACACTGTGCAATGCCTGAGTGCAGGGGAGCTGAAATGGGCTGTTTCAGAAGGGTTGGTACCGATTCAGTGGGGCTGGATCCAGCCAAGGTGAGAGGCCTCAGGAATTCAGGCAACACCCCTTGCAGGACACTGCCTGGGGCAGACTTTGTTTTCACCCAGAAAAGAGGCCCTTCTTGCACGAGCCAGCTGTTTTAGAAGGTTGAGAAGGGCTATTATCAGCTTACCATAGGCCTCCAGCAGAGGGAAAGAGAAAGCAGGTGAGGACAGTCATGTAATATATCTTTGTAATCACCTTCCTGTGGCTTGCAAAAGTAAACAAGGCTCAACCTCATTCCTGGTGTCCCTACAAGCACAGCTGATTAATGTATTGGAGACTTAAAATCAAAATAAGATGCTCTAGGGGACTCTGCTGGAGCAGGGAGGCTGGACTAGATGACCTCCAGTGCACCCTTCCAACCTTAACCATTCTGTGATTCTGGAAAAACACAGTCCAGGCAGGAAATTTCCCTAGCTAGCATGCCCTGTATCAACATTTCCTTATTCTTATCCACAGGCAATGGCTTGTGTACAAGTGTCTAATTAAAGTTAGTAGCTAAGTCTAAACGGCTCATTAACAAGAAGTGATGTTCATTACCCTGCTTTTAAGAGATGTTAAACTGAGACAGGCCAACGACCTCTCCTGTTGGAAAGAGAGCACCAGGTGCTAATTAACTTGAGATTACATAAACTAATTCATGGTGTAGCTGGGAAGCTCCTTTCCTGACACTTAACTAAACCTGCTAATCCAGTGAGCTCTGAGAAAAACACATAAATACATTTGTACTCAGATACCACTTCTTGCAGGCCAAACAATCAGAGCTGAGGAAAAGAGCAAGGATGCTTCAGACACGGGGTGCAGTGTGGGAACAGGAAGGTGAAGGACACAGGAAAGAGCTCTTTAGCTGGTAAACAGAGCACATGCAACAGCAGGAAGTCATTAAGGCGCCTACAAGGTTATCTCAAATTCCCACGAAGCAACACAGCTGACTGCCCTTCTTGTTTTGCAAGACAAGAAAGCAGTTCTGGCTTCTTAGGCTGGTGCAGACACTCTGGAGGGAAAAGGAGAGGGGAGCATGTGGTGGCCTCAGTTCCCTTGGTCAGAGCACCAAGCAGTCATTTCTTCATCAGTGTAGCTGGGCAAACACACAGAATGGTGCATGGGAGATTATGCAAAACTCCCTCATCCCCTTAAATCTGCACCCCAATATCAAAAGATAAAAAGAGTGAATTACAGTTCTTATTTCAAATCAATTTATTTAACAAACTTCAGGAATATTTTTTGACACTTCCAAACGCTTCAGAAAATGAACAGTGACTCGCTGCACAGGTTGCTCTATATAACAATGTCTCCAAGACAATCAACTCTATTTTGTTAATATTTAGCTGTCAAAATGCATCTTTTCCCAGCATAATTGAGCAGTACTATACAAAAAAACAGTTGGAAAAAAAAGTTACTCCATTTTCCCCAGAGGATTCCCTACCCCCAACAAAAGGCCTCTTCTTCAGCTGGCAGAGGGCATCCTAAAAATCATTCACAATTGCACACCATGTCTAGGGTGAACTCAATGGCCAATTGTCCAGCCTCCCTCTAACCCTGGAGCGGGAGGCACCAGCCTGGAACCCAGTCTGGCTGTGGCTGCCTTCCAAGGAAAGGGATGGAGGCACAGCCTCCTGCCAGCATGAGGGACTGTACACTCAGAAGTGATTTCCAAGTCTGTATGTCACCAAAGTGTCACTCTGAAGTTACATTCGTGTTTCTAGACAAGCCATAAACACCCTTACATGTAGGGGAGCTGTCCTGTCTGACATGGGCACCCCCAGGCACCACAGCTGAGTCATTGGTTAGTTAAGGTACTCCTGGTACACCTGCTAACACCAAGGTGCAACAGTTTGGGGCCAGAACTTGCAGGGTCTCTTTGGCCTAAATGGCTCTGCTAAAGCCAACAGCACCAGCTCACACAAGCAGGTGCAAGTTCAGCCCAGCAGCATGTCTTCAACAGTGCCATTCAGCAAATCAAAGGCACCTCCACAAACAGACACAGTCACAGTGCAGTTCTCCAGAGACACGGACACAAGTCCTTGTGGGCCAAGAAACCCCATCAAAGCCCCAAACATCACAAGAGCTTCAGGAGCTGCCTGGGTAGCACAGCTCTGCATCATGTTGACAGAAAGATGAACAGATTCATGTGCAAAAGTACAACTGGCACTGCCCAGAGCAAGCCAAGTCTGAACCTGCATTGCAAAACGGGCTTAGGAGGGCTGTCTTAAGAAGTTACAGAAGTCCAAGAAGGAAGGGAGACTATCCTGAAAGCAAGTGAGTCCAGAGGAGCACATTCATCAAAGTGTGGTACATTCCAGCTCAGGCACAGCTTCAGATTCTTAGCTTTCAAAAGCAAAGCTGTTTACTCATGGCTCACATACACAGGCTTTTTGACCTCTGTGCTATGATGCATTTGTTTCAGGTGAAAAACTGAGTCAAACTTGTTGCACAGGAAACTAAAACCTTGCTCAACAGACAAGGTACAGGGATGAAACATGTAGAAACATTCACTTAAAACAAGGATATAAGCAGCTTTAGCAGTGGATACAAAGCAAACAGTAAACCAGAAACCCTGAAATACTCTGAAGACATTTTTAACTGTGAGCAACTGAGTGCTGTTTGCTGGACAGGGAGAACACATGTAGGGAAATCTACTCTACAAATGAGGTCTCCTCTCCTTTTACGTAAGACACCATGGAGAACTTCAAAGCTGTAGCAATTTTGGTGATCTTGACTCAGACATTGGCAGAAGGAAGGCCAGCCTGTATAATAATTTTGGCCAGGTCTCTCAACATTTCTACCAGCGGTGACAGATTAGAGCTGCACCCATCAGCCCCTCCTTAGGCAATCACGGGCTGCTTCTCCTCCCAGGCTCACTGTTAGAGGAAGGAAGGGACCTGATTTGGTCAGGAGGATCTAGGGTTTTCTCCTCCCACAAGAAATGCTACAGGAGACTCAGCTACAGGATAAGCACTGCCCCAGTGGAAACCCTGATAACCAAAACACATCCCAGAAGCTATGGTGGTCTCTGCATGGTCTGCCCAGCCACAACAGCCCATGAAGCCTCTGCAGAGCTTGTCCCTCTTGCCCCAAAAAACCTAACAGCAATGCCTTGTTACTGTAAATTGTGCAAGGATTGTGAGACAGCCAGTTTGATTGATCATTTGGCACATGTCCTTCAGGGGTGGCAGGAGAGTGGTGACACTGGGGAGAGGCAACAAACACAGGGATATGCACTGCTGCCTGAGGAAAGCATCACATCCCTTCCCTCTACACCTGCATCACCCAAAACCTACCCCTGGCCCTGGGTCAGCACCTCTGTCTGAAGTGTCCCCAGAAAACTGACCAAGAAAAGAACAGATAAAGGGAACGTGCCCAAAGGAAACAAAACCTGTGACCGGATCAAGTTTTGTGTGCCTTCTCTTTCGAAAGAAAAATGAAGGAGTAAGATCCAGTGGAGAGTTTCAATGCTCCACACCAGTGAGCATGGCCAGGCAGAAATCATCTGTCCCTGAGGCAGAACAAACCCATGAGACACACCAAAACTGTATCACACTCTTCACAGGCTCCAGAATACGGGGAAAAGCACAGCAACACCAAATCCACAGCAGTACCGGTGTTGTGCAAGCCTCAGGTCAACATGTGGGATAGACTGCAGTCTTCCAAATCTCTGCACGTTTAGCAGGACACCCTCTGCTTTAATCCACTTCTCCAGAAAACCAAATTGCAGTAGCAGCCAGTCCCAGTCTCTGCTTGGCTGGTGTTGCTCAGCTCTCCATGCTGACCAGTGGGTGGGCACATCTTCTACAGGCATCAAGACTGACTCATGCTTCCCCTCCTTGCACACAAATTAAGACAGGGCATCCTTTTCAAACTTCATTAGACTCTCTTTCTTCCAGTCTAATTGGCAAAGCTGATTACACAAAGGCAGAGGTACATCCTTTGTGCCTAGATTTTGCCTACCCCATTCCTGAGGTGTGTGAGGCTGTTGATGTGAAGTCCACTGATCCCGTTAAGGAAGAAGAGAAAGGCAGCAATGAACTCACACCAGTATGTCAGCGTGAAGCCTGTGAAGGTGAGGTGATCCTTCACCAGGATGGAGAAGCTCAGAACACCAGTGGCCGACAGCAAAAAAGAGACGAGGATGAGAACGGAGCCCATTGCCCATTTCCGCCTCGCGTTGGCATCATCGCAGACCTGGGACACCATCAGCAGCTCCAACCCAAATATGGCAACCACAACGGCAAAGGACACCATGCTCCTGATGGGAATCACCCCCACGCTCAGCCCCTCCACCTGGGCCAGGCTGAGGTCTGTGACACACCTCAGGACGCTGTCATTGCCAACGGTGCAGAAGTGCCACAGTCCAAAGAGCTGCCCCCTCGCAAAGAGCCAGCGGCCATCGCAGATGGAGATGGACGACAGGACCACGGCTATCGCCACACACAGGATGATCAGGCTCCTGATGAGCGTCTCAAAGAAGGATTTCTGCGGTCTCCGGTGTGCCAGCAGCTGCTGCACCTGAAAGGAGAGCGCCAGGAAAAAACGCAACAGAGTTAACGGTGCTACTTCAGGGTGAAATGAAGCCAGAGGCACAAAGCTGTGGGATTCGGTATTTGAAAATATTTACTTATGCACATCAAACCCCTTCTCGCAGGGGAAGGCTGTACACAGGAGAAAGGAAGGGTGGGTGAAGCTCTCCCAGTTCCCTGGCTGCACAAACAATGCTCCCACGTCAAGGCCTGGGACCGGGATCACAAAAGTTCTTGGCTGAACCGGGTCCCTGCCCCACGGTCTTGCGGCACAGCCTCCTGCTGTGGCAGGGCTGGAGGAAGCCAGCGGCCCCTGGGAGGATGGAGGTCGGTGGCTGGGACGGGGGAGGCGGCAGCAGCGGGGAGCTCCTAGTTCCCAGCACTGCCCTCCTGAGCCGCAGCCAGCCGGTCTCTCCTCCTCCGGCCAGCAGCAGCAGCGGCCCGGACCTCGGTCCTCACCCCGGGGTCGCACGGCTCAGCTACTCCGGGGCTTGGGGGCAGGGGGGGAATCCTCGGCTGCAGCCCCCCCGGACCCGCCGCGGCAACGCACTTCCCCTCCTCCCCGAAACCCTGCAAGGGACACGAGATGTAATGGAAAGTCGCGCCAAAAGCCCCCAGCCCCCTCGGAGAGCCACGTGCGGGGGAGGGGGGAGCCGGCCCCGGGGAGCTGCCGCCGGCCGGAGAAGGCGGGAGAGGGAACCCGGTCGGCTGCGCCCCGCTGCTCCGGGAGGGGCCGGGGCTGCTCCGGGAAGGGTGGGAGCGAGGCAGGGCCAGGCTGAGGCAGCAGCCCCGCGGCGGGAGAGAGCGGCGGACGTACCTGCGCCCCGATGGCCGTCATGCTGCCGGCGGCGCCGAGAGACGCGGGCGGGCTGCG
>VZRH01000839.1:525494-536766 GCA_013397555.1 Urocynchramus pylzowi
CGCTGCTCCGGCCCGGGGCACGAACTCGCCCTGGGCCGCTGCGGAGCGCGGCTGCCGGGCGGGAGGTGTGCTGGGCGGTGGCGATGCCTCTCGCCGCGCTGTAGCCTCGCCCTGTCCCGCGTCCCCGCGTGTCGCCGGCTGCCGGGGGGCTCGAGGTGTGCTCTGCCGGGGGCTCGAGGTGTGCTCTGCCGGGGGGCTCCAGGTGTGCTCTGCCGGGGGGCTTCAGGTGTGCTCTGCCGCCAGCAGCAGTTTGTGGTGCAGTGCCGGGGCCGAGCGTCGGTGCACGGGGAGGCTGCCCCAGCCCTGCCCGCTCGCCCGAGACACCGCAGCAGCCCCCGGCAGCGTCTCTGGGGCTGTAGTGATGGGCTGGGTGACACCCAGCCCCGGAGTCGCCTGTGGGGACATGAACAGCCCGTCCTGCCCTCGCTGCCCGGTCCCCGTCGGTGCTTGTGTTCCCGAAGCCGTTCGGCACCGGCTCCGGTGCAGCGATGGCCTCGCACCTTGGGCTGCGTGCGCGCTCTTATCTGCTGCCAGCCTGCTCTGCCTTACCTATCTCTACCTGTACTGTCAGCAAAAACCTCTCTGCCCAGAAAGTTTTACGCCTTAGCTCTGTTTCTCACTCATGTTTTGCCATCCTCTAATGAATTACTGACTGCTCTACTTTTTTTTTTTTTTTTCTTTTTTCTGAAACAGCTTTTAAAAAGCCCAAGAAAGCTGGGTGTTGCTGTGTCATCAGAAACTCTTGTTTTACTGCCAAAATCTGATTTTGACTCCAGCTGAGAGTCTGAGGTCCAGTGGACAGCCCCACGGGTCGTTGTTCTGGTCCTCCCTCATATTCACAGGGGTTAGAATTTGGCCATTCCCTTTCTAGCCGAAAGGCATTGAAAGGATCTCCTGCTCCAATATGGAGTAGGAGAAGTTATTGTTACTTCACCCTTCTTGCAATTTCCATTTCTGGACTAATCATCTGTCTATATAGATTGTCTCATTATTTTAATCTTGCTGCAATTTCATAAAGGTTTACTGTGCTTCCTTAAACACCATTTATGTCTGCTGTGATCTGTCTGGGGTGTTTTCTGTAACACTTGCTAGCAAGAGTGAGTGTTCTGAACAACATTTACTTTAGTTTTCATACTTCTAATTTTAAGGATAAATGCTGACCTTTTTATTTCTCTCCTTCTGCAGAATCTTTTGTTTAAATGTTTCTCTACAAAGTTGTATACAATGTTAGATTATATTTCTATCAGACACAGAATTGAGATTTTCTCCTTTTGCAACTCACGGCAAACTTTTGCAAGGTCTGTTGTTAAAACTTGTGGGTTTGTGGTCAACAAGATATTTTGTTTTCTGAATGTGCTAACCAAGCTAGATAACTTGATGCTCGCCACATCCCTTTCATCTTAGGTTCACCAGTTGATAGAAGATCTTTATGAACATCCTGAGCTCTTTATTCCACAGGTTGAACAGCATTTCTGCATTGCATTGTGCAGACTGATTACATGCATTTGCTGTTATACCCTTCCATTTCAAAGTTCAAAATTCAACAATATATATGTATTTTTGGCTCAAAAAGCACAAACGGGTCTTGTTGTCTCATTTGTTGCATGAGCTGAATAAATGCTGCTTGCATGCTGAGCAAATGCAGACTTGGACCTGACAAAATATACCAACTCTCATCTGGCAAAAACCTCACCTAACTTATGCTTTCTGTAACATTGGCTCGGTCCTGCAAAGGATTAGGCAATTTGGCCCACAATTAGCAAAATCGTTAAGTATAGATCTGCATTTAAAACATCAGAGTCATCCTAATGACTTCACAGTTACAAATCTTAACTTTTAACAGCGAGGGATTTTCTGCTGGGCAAGACTTTATTTTTTTTTCTCTAAAAGTCCATGATAAGGCTCACATGAGTGAACATATGCATAAAAAGCTTAGATGAATGAGGAAATTAAAGTGGTTACTTTTGGAACCAGAACTGCTCATCTGTCACACTTAGATTCTTTAGTAAATATATAGTTATGTGCCAAGCCTGTTCTTTGAGGGAAAAGGGTGGTAGAGGATGGTACCTTTTCTACAAAGGAGAAATTGCTTTAATGTTTTGTATTTAATTTAGTTTCCCCAAATATAAACTACATTGCAACTGGACCTGAAATTATAATAAGCATTGAATAGGCACTTTCAGAGTCACTTTCCTGAAGTCACCCTGGAGAGGAAGGTTGTAACAGTGAGTGCTTCATTTCTGCCCTTGCCTGGCTGGAGATACTTTCTGGTAAAGTTGTCTGGGTTTAGAAAGGCTGTGAGAACTCTGCACCTTTTTCATATGTAATGAGTTTATCTTCATTTCTCATTACAGAACAAACCTAATGTACTATGTGACTTTAAAAGACAAAAAACCAAAACAAAACAACAAAAAAACCCCTCTATACTATTTTTGAAAAAGACCTCAGTGCTGTAAAAGAAAAAAATCTTTTTTTGTGTGTGTGAAAAATACATCACCTATGTAATAACAACAGAAAAAATGACCGTTAAAGCACTTTAGAAGTATTTTTGGTTGTGTTAATGTAGCATTCTTGGTATATTGCCAGTTTCATTATTTTGTTTAGAAAGTCCCTTTTCTCTATTGTTTAAGTATGCATTTCACATCCTATCCCTGGAGAGAAAGTTTTCGGGGAAATGTGTTCATAAATAATGGAAATTACCAGAGACTGTTGTACAACACAGAAATAGGTTCATCTGGTTCATTGAAAACCATGAGAAGTTTAATACTGAAGAATCTGTTCCAGCTTTTCTCCTGCAGAAGCCTGGAGAAGGTTCAGGACCGAAATCTGAGCGTCACCAGGGGCTTAGGGAACAATTGCCCAATGTAGTGAAATCACTTCGAGGTGAAGCAGAACTCAAGTGACTGAGGCACCACCAGTCCAGCTTCATCTGACCTTGAAGCCAGTTACTTCTGTAAATGCATTTTTCTGTTTAATGAAATTCTTTCTGATCACATCTTTAATTCTTGGCATAGCAACTCACCTGATGAGGCATTTAAACCCTCATTTTTGTCAGATTTCTAGTTCAGGTAACTCTGCAGAGAGACATGGACCTGATCTTTGAAACAAATAGATCTTGAGTATCTTGTAGACTGAGACTTTGGGAGATGTCCAAGGTCTGTATAGGGAGAAAAATGTTACTTTTTTTTTATATCTTCCCAAAGCAGATTGTCTCCTGTTACTGTTCTCTTACCTTCTCTTTTTCCTGGTAGTAGACTGAAAATCCAGGTTGAAGAAGCTGCATTCAGCTCAGGCTGGGTTCAGCCTAGCTGGGCCAAAACAGAGCTTCTGGAATGGGGCAAAAAGTCAGCAAGTTGCTGGCAAGCTGCTCAAGCCCAGCGGCTTCTGGGAACTCAGGCAGTCGTCCTAGGTGAATGGTGCCCCAGGCAGCAGCATACATAACAAAAGGGTTGTTATCTTGGGTTGTGCCAAGGCCCACAGAGCTCAGACCAGCCCCTTATCACAACTGCTTTACCTCAGGATTTTCCTCCCATCGCTGCAAGTTATCGCAGCCAAGCGGACAAACTCATCCTGGCATGTAAAAGCAGGTAAAGAGGAGAAAGCTCCTGGGCCAGATGGTTTCACTTTGCCTCCTGCCTGACACCTCTGCTGTGCCACAGGAAGGCAAACTGGCCACCAGACAGGGGCTACCACGTGTCCCTGCAGCCCCAGGCTCTCCCAGTGGCTGCTGGCTGTGCATGAGAGGCCCGGGCTGCTGCACATGGAGATAAAAACCAGTGATGATGCCCACCAGCCAGGCCTAGGTCCTTCTGCCCAGCCACAGCAGACAGTGCTGGCTGAGGGACTCAGAGCTGGGATAGAAACATGCTCATCCTATGGGACTCATTACTGTGATTTTATCCCCCACCTCAGTGAAGTCTAAGAAGAAAGACTTTAAGCAAGACAGGCTTAAAGGAATAGATGTTGTATCCCAGCAAGAATTGTGTTTTCATCTCTGATCAGTTTTTGGACCTACCTCAGCATCACATTGCAGAGATCCAACACTGAGTGCTCACTCATTCTGCTTCCAAATGAGCCTTTTTCAGGGACCTCTGGCAATAGTTACACTGGCTTAGGAAATACCTCAAAATATTTGCATCTGACCATTCCAACAAATCTCCTTTGAAATATACATTCAATACAAAAAACCTCAACTAACAAAAAACCAAAAAAACCCCAAAAAACCAAAAAAAACCCCCAAAAAAACCACAAACCACCACCAAAAAACAACAAAAAACAAACAAACAAACAAACAAAAAACCCCAAAATCAAAAACCCAACACAATTTTAAGTCTTTAGCACTACTAGAAAAATTTGGGTTCATATTTCAATACTACATAAGTTGGGGGAAATCATTCAGTTTCTCAGCTGTCACATACACATTTCTTCTATCAGTAAAAACTTGTATCAGGAGATTTAAAAGTAGCAAGTACATTGAACTGGTTATTCTGTCTCCCAGGTTCAGAACTTACTCAAAGGGGCAGTGTTTATTAGGAGGAGATGACATACCATTACCTCAGCCTTTGGGAAACACAAGTTGGTGCCTTGCACATTTGGTGGGGACAAACAAGGTGTCTGCCTGGCTGCATTGGCCAAGAAATGCAATTGGTTTTTCTTTCCAGGGTGTAGAAAGAAATGTGGTGATGCTTCTTTTGATGCAGCTCATAAATGTATGTGTACTGGGAGTGGCTGGGAATGAAAGTTAAAAGATCACTGCAGCTCCATGTGAATTCTGTATTCTAAAGATAACACAACTAAGCTGTGTTTAACTTTCACAGATACCCTGATTCTAGAAGAAATACAAGCTCTTTCTATAAATGATGAAGACCCATCTAAAATGGGTTAATTGTATTTGTACTTTAAGTGAGCAGCTGATTGGTTAATTCATAGATTGGAAGGTACTTCATAGACTTGTGGGGGGGAGAAAAAAATTAGATTCTATTTTTGTTCCATTAACTTTTACCCTTCTGAGTTTGTTACTGTGAATACAGTCAAATGTCTTCTATCAATGTAGTTATCAACTTGTCTTACTTCTACACAGCTCTGACAACTTGGAAGACTGTGTAACCTACTTCTGGGGTGACAGCTGTGGTATTTAGAAAACTGTCCCAACCAAAATATACTTTGTCTCCCTAATTTATAATCAATCTCACAAGATGGCTTAGATGGCCAGTCACCCCAAAGTAGTATTGCCCAATACTGTTTGCTCTGAACACTTGGAGGAAGAGCAAATATTTTGAACAGCAGCAAATGCAATTGTCATTTATTTTTAGCAGTGTCATCAGGATCATATAAGTTCAAAGGTTAAAATGCTTCTATCATGAAACAGGATCATTCCAGATGAGTAGTGAAGAATTTTGAGTCAGTTGCACACTGCAGTCAGCCTTGCAGGGCCTTTTAACCAAACTGAAAAATTTACTTCATAGGGTTGAAAAATCTGTTATGGGCCTTAAGCAACACACCAATACTGATTTGTTAAATCTGTGCTATGAGTGTTGCACCTTCACATGTTTGTTACAAGCAAGCAAAACCCATCAGAAAGAGATTTCCAAGGAAAACATCACCCCCTTTCTTATCTCTACCTGCAGTAGGTGCCAATCAGCTCTGTGTTGCTCTGTGCAAGAGCTAATCATAGCAGCGTGATAGAAGGAACACTGTCTTATCACCCACAGGAGTTAACATTTATTATTGCCATTTCCAAAGTCCAGGTTCTGTCCTGCACACTGCAGAGTCAGCAGAGCAGAGCTGAGTGTGTGTGTGCCAGCTGGCCTCTGACCTCCTGCGTGCTGGGCTGCCTTCAGCACACGTCTCTGTCTCTGCCTCTCCTCCTTCCCGAGCACTGCAAGGATCAGGATGTTGCTGGCCTTCCTTTGATCTAACAAGAGGAAATAGCAGCAACTCCCTGAGCGAGTGTCAGAACAATCCCCTGTTTTGCAGCACTGCCCAGCCATCAAAAGCATCTGATCCTCCACCAAAAGGACCTTACTGCATGCAGAGCAATGGCTCTGGATTATATTTTGGTTTAAGGCTTGGTGCTTCTGTTTCTGATCTCAAGGCTGTATATGGTAATGGTTGTCTATTTTTACCACCTTATTAGTTCAATAAAAGCAATTGCCTCTACCTACAAATCTGTTTGTAGATGCCCTTAAACCACCACTGCCCTGGTGTCTCTGCTGCCCAGGTGTTATTTATGGAGCCCAGCTGCCTCACACACCTCACCTGCAAGCACTAGGCAGTCACTAGGTCAGCAATGTTTGCAGGCAGCCCAGCATCCTCACACATCTACAGAGATTCATCCTGCTGCTAGACAACCACAAGGAGCCCCTTAGCTCAGCTCTGTCTATTTCAACTCTCAGTCTATTTCAACAATTACTACTCGTCCAGCCAAATTTTGTTCTGCTGCTTCTTGTCACAAATACTGTGCACAGCCACCAAAGTACCTTTGCAAAGTACCTTTGCTTCTGCCTTTGTGCCTTTTGTAGCCACTTACTGCAGAGCTATTTCCACATCCTGAAGTTTCCAGCTTGCTCCTGAAAGACACAGCTGATTGCCAAAAGGCACGATAAATAGTAAGACCACTGATGTTACTTTCTCAAGGATGGTGAAGCTGCAAGCAGAAAGGTGTTACTAAGTAAAAAATTAAGTATCCAAATGAAGACAGAATTCTCAGTCCTTTGTATTCCTTGGCAAATAGCATTATTTGTAAGCCTGGCTAAGACCAAACCCTCTCTGGGATAAGCACTTTGTACAAAGTGATGTTTTCCTAAAGCTGGAGGTATGAGAAAGGAGAGCAGCACTGTAACAATTAATTGCCACAGGGGAAACTAATCCAAATGAGGACTGCAATATAGAATTTGCTACCCCCAGCCCATCCTTTAGACCCAACTCCACTACTTTAGCACTCAAACATTCTGACTACCCCTGTTTTGACAGAAAACATGCTGGCAAAGCACAGTGTGCTCACACTGCATCAGCTTCCAGCAAACAAGAGCAATGGGGGAGCATTTCCTGTGGGAGCTCTGTTCTGGTAAAGGCTGGCAGAATCCTTCAAAGATAACCAGCTTCACAAAATACAGCTGCCAAGATGGAGCTGCAGAAGATGTGGAATTTAGGGCTAGAGAAAAGGCTAAAGCATTTCTTAAGGTGAACATCTGCTCTTACCCCTCTCATGCACAGTGAATTTAAGATAACCTCAAGTAACAGAGGATACAAGAACAGGTAAAAACCCCCAAATGCTTATTTTACTTACCCAGAAGAACAAGAATAAACTAAACTGCCTTTTTATTTTTTTTTTGCTCTTTATCCTAACACATTTTAAAGGACAAAAAGCAGCTCTAAGAGCATTTCTCATTAAAAGTAGTATTAAGTTAAAAGTTAAAATTATTGAAAGCATGTGAAGTAATCACTAAATCTACTACTCACCATGTATAACTAGCTACAAAACTGTATTTACCTAGACAGATACATGATAGTTTTCATCCCTATATAGTTCTACAAATCAATTGCTTATCTGAAGAATGTTTGAAGTCCTCACCTATTCAGATGCTAACCAGTACAGCAGGAACTATAATGCCTTATTCCTGTCTAAGGTTGTGACTTCATTCTCAAATGCTTTATGCTGGAATAGTTCAATGTCACATTTTTAAAGCAAAATCTTCCCTTTCCATCATCAGCAGCTCCAATAGACTACACCAGGCAGACCAAAACAACGAGCCTACTAGAGACAGTTACAACCATGTGTTTGTTTTGTAACTGAACTTTTGCTGATGATCACTGTAAGTCTTTCTCTTCGAGCAGTCTTGCCAGCGTTCAGCCAGTCTCTAGTGACTCAGCCCTCACTGCAGCCAACTGCATGGCAACGTCAAATTGATTCTCTTGTTTTTACAGCATCAAGAGGATCAACTCCACTGCCTCTGGAATCTCTCCTTGCCCAGGGAAGGCTTTGTGTTCAGTATTTGCCTTTACTCTACAAGTCCAACATTGCTGTTGGGAAATAATCTGTCCCAGAAAAGTTTTATGAAAGATGATTTGGCAGCTGTTGACTAAATCTCCGAAGGCTCCAGGCATCAACAAGCATCAAGCACCTTGTTCTTAGCACACACAGCATTAGCGATAACCTTTCCCAGATAAGCTCTGCAGCGCTCCAGCCCCCGTGGCTCCCGGAAAGGAGGGCTGGGACGGGAGGGCAGTGCCTGCAGCAGGTGACCGCCCCCCTCTAGCGGCACCGGGCCGGGGAGGCGGCTCTGCTCGGCAGCGGCCACGCGGCCCCAGCTCACAGGGACCGCTAAGGCACGACCAGCACAACGGCGAAAGTACCAAACGCACTTTAATGAGTTCCAGATTGTGTTCCCAGAAGGAATTTATACCGTGTCAGTACATTAGCCAGGTACATAATTTCTCCTGAACTACAGGCATGAGGAGAACCGACTATGACATACTAGGTATCTAAGGTTACTCTCAGAAACCAGTTTTCCACGTTAGAAATAAGGCAGGTTTCAGGCGTGCATGTAGCTGATTTATCCAGTCCTCAGATGCCATATTTGCCCTTTAGTTCTTCCACTTTTGCTATGTAAGCTTTCATTGCATCTTCTTTGGACATTCCTGAGGGACAGAACACAGGAAGCAGTTAGATACCTTTCACAGATTAAGATGCCTTTCACAAGTCACAATTCCTTGCTCTAGTCTGTGCCACTGGAGAGCAAAGGAGCCAGGAAAATCACTTGGCTATGAATCCACTGCTAAAGTTTCAAACAAATGCGTTTTATCAGTCATAAAAACATGGTGCCTCCAAGCAAAGTTGTTTTTGCACAGACAGCAACTAACCAGTGTATTAGTTCTATTAATGCCATTGACAATTACTACAGGAAAGCTATTCCTTAAAAGACCAGAAAAAAGCCCCGTTGTCACAGACAAGACCACTTGTTTGGCTCCTCATTTAGAGCTGAGAGCTCAGTTGTGTCTTCCAAAGCTTACCTAACTGGAAGCTGCATAACAGCTGGAGGGAGAGCTCAGTCTCTGGGGTGCAAGGCTGGGACCAGGAAAACAAGTTTGATTTCTGCTTCTGTTATTATTCTTCTTTATTTAACATCTTAGGCCAGCTGAGCATTTTGCACCTAATTCCCTTTCACACAGGCCATATTTTTCAGGATTACTTCTGCCTTGCAGAGGTAATTAAGGTTTATTCTCATGGCATTCTGAACTCCTAGAAACTCTTGTATTAAAATGCAACACTATCCTGTTTCCTGCTGTACTACATGTGTCTTTCTGACTAGTTTGCCAGTGGCAATTTTATTAATTTCTTTAATCAGACACTTACCTTTCAATGCACTCCAGGCATCCCACTTTGCTTTGCCTTTGAAGTCCAGCATACCAGGGCGTTCTGAGAAAGACAGGATAAGCAGCAGGATTAGTTTGTGTGATCTGGCTGCAGGTAATACCCACTTGAAGGCTTAGCTAGCCCTAACCCTGACTGAATACAATGGCTCAGCTCTGCAGCTGTCACTTGCTAACCTGTAGCCAGGAGATCATCTCAGGGGAATATGTTACAACATGGCTGGTGACAATAAAATACTCTTAAATTCCCTTGAGACAGCAGCATTTGAGCAGAAGAGCACCAGCTGCTGTCATTTGGTTTAGCTGTACTTTCTGAAGAGCCTGTCCAATTAAAGAACACCAGCTCCAAAGCAAAGCAGAAACACCCTGAGGTCCATTACAGGCAGAGACACAAAAACAGACAGCTGTTTGTACTAACATACAGCTTGGAACTCATTATCATCAAGTGAGCAGTGTATTTCTAACCTATAATTCTGCATTTGAAAACCTTGGGAATTTAACTCACTTCACTGCAGGCTGTGGTGTGGCCAAGCAGAAAGCAAATGACATGTATATGGTTAATCTTTGTGTAAAGTCCCCTTTGTGGCTTTACTTCCTCTCTCTCTCTCCTTAAAGAGAATTCTTAGAAGCCACAAATGGAACTGGGCAGTACCCACAGAAACACCCCTGTGCAGCTCCCATGGCACAGTGACCTGTAGCTCCAGTTGGCAGCTCCACAGCACAATCCCCAGCAGTCACCCTCCCACAGGCTCCTTCTCCAGCCAACTCACGTGGGCTGCTGCTCCACAGGAGTGCAGGCACTTGCAGGAATGGTGGCACATTCACAGCACTAATAATGCTGATGTCCAGCCACACCAAAAAGACCACATCTTAAACCCAAAGTCAATTCTTTTCTCCCTCACGCTGCCAGCTTTGGAAAAAGGAGATTAAATTACTTACCATTTCCTGTACACTTCAGTGCCAGCTTTTAAATCAATGGTCGCTCAATAAACTTTGCCAGCTACTGGGTTAGGAGGCCAGCACTGCAAAGAAATGACCTTTTCCCTTTCTAATTCCAGCTACCCCAGTGTTACACAAGGACGACAGAGTCACATTTCTGACTGTTATTCCAAAGGCTGAGCTGCCATCCACAGCATTGCAGCGAGAGAAGTAGCCAGAAACATTCTGCACTCTGTACTTGAAGACAGATTTTTGGTACAATCTTTCTGAAGTATATTTAATTACAGCTTGTATAAAAGTTTTCTCCTATTCTTCTGGTTTTGCTTTCCAGCTCTATTTTTAGCAGCCAATCCAGTCTAAGCAAACTCAATGTGTCATCCCCTCCAGTATTGCAATCCACTCTTGTATCTCTTGCCTGGCTGTTTAAGTCTGTATAAAAGTGCTTACATTAAAGCAGCACCCCTCGGCCTGGGCAGCTACTTACTGACAGAGGTCTCCAAAAAACCCAATCCCGGTATCCGCACAAAGCTAACACAAAGCATCCTCAGGCCCGCACTGCACGGAACAGACGGCGGCAGCCGGGTTCATCTAAAAACCACCAATTGCACAAAGCCCTGTCGGGTGAGCCCGAGCCCTCCCGCACACAACTCCGGCCAGCCGAGCCGCGGCACTGAGGGAAGCGCCGCGGGCCCAGGCTGCGCCTCCCGGGGCGTCTGCAGCGCCGCGGCCGGGCCGGCACCCACCCGTGTTCACGTCGCCCACCGTGGCCTGTTTGTAGTGGCTGTAGATGTCCAGCATCTCCTGGTCCGTGGGCTGCGACTTCAGCTGCTTCACCTCCTCGGCAGCCTTCTGGAACGCGGCCTGGGGGGAAGGCGGCGGGGGGTGAGTGAGGGGAAGGTACCCGGTGCCCGCAGCCCGGCGCCCCCCGGCTCAGCCCGGCGCCCCCCGGCTCAGCCCGGTT
>VZRH01000839.1:537159-567955 GCA_013397555.1 Urocynchramus pylzowi
GGTCCGGGGAGGTCCCTCTCTCCCGGAGGAATCAGTCACCAGCGCCTCCCACTTCCCTTCTTGTCCTCGTGGAGGCGCGGGGTAGTACAGGGTCCCAGCCCTACCTGCGGCCGGTTTGAGTAGTAAATGTGAAAATTGGCGATTTCTGATTGAGGTCCCGATTCTGTGTTCCCACCGTGTTTCTCCGTGCTGCTTAGGAGCAAGTGAGTTGAATGCTGTGCCCTTTGCTGCACCCCCCAAGTCACCAGCCCATGTGGAACAGCACCCAGAAAACATCCATCGTTGCTGTTTATATAAATCGAGTTATTTTCAGGTGCAAAGTATGCTTTTCTTTGATTGGCATGTGTTATTTGTGCAGTGTGTGATGCACACTCATTTAAAATGGAATTGGAACTCGGGGTTGTTAGCCAAGGCGGTGCAAAAGCAAGCTGCCTTGTGTGGTGGAAGGTCTTTGTCCCCGTTCTGCAGATAGTGCTTGATGAAAACATTGGTAGTTTGCTTTGCCAGGCTGTGGCTGGGACAAGTACAGCCAAGGCTGGGATGTGCCTGCATGATGGTGGGGCACTCAAATAACCCCACAGCAAAAAATGGAAAGGAAAAACAAGACACACAAAAAAGAAAGAACATAAGGAGATGAATAGGTAAAAGGTAAGAGGTTCCCTCTCAGGACTGGAGGTGGACTCTGAGCTGCCTGCTCAGGGATGGGAGGTGCAAAGGTCGTGCTGATGTTGGAGCGCGTGGGCTGCAGTCCTTGCTGGTTGCTGCAGTGGCTGTGGCACTTCAGCACGTGGCCAGGAAGCTGAGGGATGCCCACTGCCAAAGGCAGAGATGTTTGTCAAGGTAGAGAAGAGCTTATTTTCCTGTGGAGAGAAAAAACCTTCTAGAACAGTAGATGGGCTTGTTTGAAGAGGGTTTTGGGTTGACAAGGCCTCTCTGATTTAGGTTCTGCTCTGTAGTATAAGCCCACAGAGCCATTCTAGAGACCGACTATTATAAATTAAATCCCTTAATTATGCTGTACTATACCAGGAGAATTATATGTATATAATGTGTATTGTATGCCTGTGTATGGAGGGGTGGTTTTTCACTTTCCCTGGGGAGGTGAAAATGAGCATTGTGTAACAGCTTAGGCATTTTTCAGAGTATTACACTGAAATACACTGTATTTTAGTGTAATAATGAAATACACTGTATTTCAGTGTAATACTGAAATTATTACACTGTAATAATAATAGTGTATTATTACTATTATTTTTTTTAATAGGCAAATAGAGTATTACCCTTCTCCAGCACAAGTATGTTAAAAAAGTCTTTGGGTTTGTTTGTATTAGGACATTCTTCAGCAGGTGAAGTCTTCAGTCACTTGAAACCCCCACAACACACTTGCATTTATCCATAGCACCTTTGTATGATTATTGGGGAGTCTGGTGTGGTGTTGCACAGCACTGGAGTGTGTGCTGTGCAGTGTCTGTCTGTTCTGACACCTGCTCCTGCTCCAGCAGGAAGCTTAGAAGCGAAATCCTGCGAGGTGCGACGCTGTTGGATTTCTCACCCTGTTTTATTCTTTGCATGGTGCCCTCGTTTCCCAGCCGTGCTGGTACGCAGAGCAAAGGCAGTAACTCCTCCCTTTGATGTTTCCCAGGTTATTCAGAGGTCATTCTCATGGCAGCAGAAGGCTCCACCGTCACGGTTCGCCTCGTGCGCTCCTTCGAGCACCGCAATTTCCGAGCCGTGGTGTACCACGGGGTTCCCCTGGATCAGACAGTGCAGCAGTTCATGGCTTTTGTGCTCAAGGGTGAGCTGTGCCTGCCTCTTCTGCTTGCTTCAGTCCCCAGCGCTGCTGTCCCTCCACTTTCTTGTGGAGCAAATGAATGGGGATGCTGTGGCTTTGGCAGAGGTGCCAAATTCGTGTTCACATCCCCTTCCTCACAGGAAAGGCCTGGAGTTGATCAGAGCTTCCATGGTCGGTGTGCCATGCTTGGATTTGGATGGATTGCTCCCCCTGCCCAAATCCCCACGGTGTGCCATGCTTGGATTTGGATGGATTGCTCCCCCTGCCCAAATCCCCACGGTGTGCCATGCTTGGATTTGGATGGATTGCTCCCCCTGCCCAAATCCCCACGGTGTGCCATGCTTGAATTCGGGTGGATTGCTCCCCCTGCCCAAGTCCCCACGTTTAGTCTAAAACAAACAAGGAATTGCTGCATTTGGCTCAGTGCCTCAGGCTCCTTGAGGGGTGCTGTCAGGCAAATATTCATAAATTAATAGAATTTAGAAAGTCTTTGATCCTAACTACACAAATATGTGGAATGTGGGAACGCGAGTCTGTTTGCTATTTGTGACAAAAGAGAATCTTGAAAATTTGTTTTTGACACTGTGTGGTGTCACAGTGCACGTTTGTTTCTGAGTTTCTGTCTCCATCTTGAGCTTTGTGGTGCAGATTTACCCATCTGTGGGCTTTCTCTTTTATAAGCCTGGTTGAAAGTGACAGTGAATCTAAAAGTTAAGTACTGCAGACCAGCCCACACAGTGACTTGATAATTAGGGTGTTACCCTTAATCCTGCAGGTGTATTTCCACACACCTCAATGGAGACATTCAAAGGGTACAAAATAACATAATTTTTTTTTTTTTTTCCATGAGTCTAGCTTCAACAAGTCTTGAGCTGTTATAGATGGTAACATTTGAGCAACTCCTAGGACATTGCCCTGGGACTCACGGGTGTTTTGAGTTTGGCAATTTCCATGCTTCCAGACAGTGATAGGCATGGCAAGGTCTTAGGATGCTGTTGGGAAACTGCAAGCACTTTCAGAACATGTGGCACAGCTGCTGTTATGAACAAGAAAATAAAAAACAACGCTACGAAACTTGCTTTTGATGTGTGCAATATTGCAGCTCGCTGTTATTTGAGACAAAGCCAGTCTTTTGAACAAGACTTAGAACCTTGTTCCACAGGGGTCCAAAAGCCCTGTTCCTTCCTTTACAGTAATCTGTTTTGAAGAGGCAGTTTAAGATAAATGGTTAAACTACTGAAGATTTCTTCCCTGGCTTCAGTCACCTTGCTGCTGGGCACCCCACGGTGGCTGGGCCTTCTGAGCTCCTGGCTGAGTCACAGGGAGCACTGGCACCAGGGAAAGTGTCAATGTTCCTGCAGTTACATATGGGCTGTGTCCTGCAAGCAGCTAAAGAGTTAATTTTCTACAGTTTGGCTTCCTTTCCATGGCATGTTTACCTAACATTCAGTTCCGGTGACAGTTTTCAGCTGTTTGTATAAGGTAAAGAGAGATGCTGGGCAAACCATTAAAAGGATGTTCCTGGCAGATTTCTGAAGGATCAGACTCCTGTAATCATACCCTAATTGCCCTGACTCAGTGTCCTTGTGGGGTGTTTATTTCAGAGAGATTTCATGCTCAAATGAAGTTATTCACATATGGAGTCACTATAGAAACTGGGCCAAAGGCTGTGTTTTAGCATTTGATGCTCAAACAAGTCTCCTGTGTTGCAGATTTGTTTTGACTTAAAGGCTGTCCAGGGGATGCATGCATTGCACAATAATGGAAAATGAACTTTTGGAAATAATTACAAAAGAGAACTTTGTTTTAACTTTGTGCTTTTATTTTAATAGATGTGTCTTCAAGATCAGGACTTCCTCCTCCTTTTAAAAATTACAAGTATGGTAGGTGGTTTTTATTTTTCTTGTTGTAATTGCCATCAAATGACCACATGATATTTTACACCAACATTTATACAACTTAAAAGATACGTGCTGTAAAATACTAATGTTGGTGCCATTGCCTGCCTGCATTTGCAACTCTGTCCAGCTCTTGTAGCTGGAGTTATGCCACTGGGATCTTGTCTACAGAACTTGCCCATTATTGTGAAGATCTGTTTTAATCTTTGAATGAGGCTGCATGGTTTACATTATTTGCTATTGGGAACTGATAGGTTTTGATATTAATTTTTTATTACTTTTTACAGTGCCTTTTAACTCTGTCTTTACCCTAATGAGCAGCTAGTGATCTCAAAACCACTTTGAAATTGTAGTTCTCTGTGTGCTTATGTACTTCAGTATCTTATTTACTGATGATGAAGCAGAAGCTGAAGGCAAAAAGTAGAAAATGCTTAAGACTTATATATTTAAATAGCTTACACAATATAAGAGAAACAGGGGAACTTTGCTCCAAGTAGATATGAAAGTTCTGAAATACAACCTGGTAGTATGAAATAGCATGATGTGAAATTTAAGCTGATTTTATCAAAGTGCTAACAAGTCCAATTCATCTGTTTGGGATAGAGAAAACTTTTTAAATAGACTGAGTTTCTTCCTTTCTTGGAGTTTGTAAACTCGGGTGTCAGTCACCCATCTTTTCCTAAACTTGGCAATTCTCAGAGTTCCCTTGGAGTTTTCCTGCAAGTGATCCTCTGTGTCCCATGTTCTTGGAGTTGACAAACTCCTTCTTCTCTGGTGATTCAAAGAACTGAGTGAGAAATCTACTTAATCCATGTGAAGGGTAATAAACTCTATTTGCATTAAAAAAAAAAGCAAAGGATTTAATTTTGTGCTCTTGCTGATGGTGAAACTGAGAGTGCAAATTGAAGCGAGAAAAAGAGTTAGGGATTAAGACTGATGATACATCAGTGGCAGGGACTAGAATGTTTTTATTATTTTAATGTGTTACTTAAGGTCTTAACATCTGGAAGTGTAAGTTTGAATTTGGAGGTGCCCTTCAGCCCATCTGTGGCTTTGACTGTTTGAGGTGTTCCTGTCTAGAACTGCTGCTCTCAGTTGTATCCCTGGTGCTGCCTATCCCAGCTGCTTCTTTCATCACTTGGAGATCAGTTTAGCTTTTCCCAAGACATGTCTGGTGGCTGAGGGCCTGATTGTGCCCTGCAGGACTGAGCATAACTCTAAAACCTGTTGCACCAGTTACTGGGGGACTACTCTTACTGTGATGGTGCCACTGCAGGAAAATTTTCACACAGGAAAATCAAAGCCAGGTTCCTCACCTTCCCCTCAGGCTGTGAATCATCCAGGTTCAAGTTTTTGGCATCTCTCCATCTCTACAGTGCTCTGCTGTCTTTCTTATGTTTTTGTGAGGAAAGGGCAGTAAGACTCCTGCAGTAAAAGCCAGACTTTTTCTCCTGTTTTGTTTGGCAGTGCCAGAAATCTCAGTTGGATCTGGTTGTCTCTCACCTTGCCTGTTTCAGCTTCCTTCCCTGCAGAATTCAGCACCACTTCATTTTAATATATAATGCCATCAGGTTTTTGCTCTTGGATCAGTGCTCCAATTTACATCTCAAAGCTTCTGACTTCCATTTCCTCTTCATTTCTTTGTATGAATTATTCTGGATCTTGGTCTAGAACTCTTCTGAGTCAGTCCTACCTTAGTACCTTGTCATTGCCATCTTTTTACTGGTGCTGGCAGTCTGGGTGCCACCTTGTTCCATAAGCTGCTTCTCAGTTTTACTTCTTTCATGCATGAATGTGGAGCAGTATGGCAGGTAGTTCATAAAATCATTTAGAAAGTGGTATCTTATCAAGTGCCATGATAGATCTGTTATCAGAAAAAGGCAAAATAGAAACTTGGCAGTATGATTGAGTGGGACCAAATGGGGATGAAATAGCAAAGGCTAGTCAGAGGACTTAGCTTATGAGAAGAGACTATAGTTTCATCTCTGTAACAGAGCTGAAGAAGCCATTTCATTGCTCAGATGAGCCCATGGTAAACTGCTGGGTGCCAGTGGTGGAGTTCTGAGCAAGTAGAACTGAGACAATGCTTCAGGACATGACTGGACAAACACAAGAGAAAAGGGAATGTATCAAAGTAGACAGAGGAGCTTAAAACTAACAGGCACAGGCTGGGTTTATTTGCTGTAGTAGAAAGGTTTCATGATTGCAATATATTTTTTCTGTGATTGCTTGGTCTTTCTGTAATGTTTCTGTGCAAGATGGATCCTGGTAATTGCAATTTAATGTCTGTCTTGCTTCTAACACCACAGTTATTGCAGCATGCCAAAGCTGCCTTCTCAGTGACCTCTGCAGTGAGAATACAGAGTACTTCTTACCTTATGTAATGTTCTAAATAGTGTTCAAAATGGGTCAGAATAGTATGGAACCAGACTTCTGAGTGGGAATGTGATCTCTGTTATTCTGAACATCTGAATACTTGCTCCTGGTAATTTGAAAGTTGGTTTAGCCAGTAGTTAACTTCGCTGCATCCTTCTCTTACCAGACTATTGCAACATGTAATGTTCACTCAATGCACAAAACTAAACTTGAACAGAAAATGAGCAGACAAGCAGAACTGGTTTTTCTTCTTTGCTGGAAAGGGATTGATGTGTTACTACAAATTTGCTCACAGAGTCTTCAGAGTTCAATCTTTTTTTTTTTTTTTTAAGTGTTGCATGGCTTTAATCTGTTCCCTCTGGATCTTTGCACTCATCCAGTTGCTTTAGTGACTGTGTTATTTTCCCCTGTGTTTCCCTTCTGTTAGCAAAGCCCTGTCCATGTTGCCAGGAGAAAGTGGTACTCTTTTTTTTTTTTTTTAATTTATTTCTAAAACACTACACTACACAAACGTAAATTAGAAATTGGTGAAGAGGGTATAGCATTAAAGAGAAGAGGCTGTAGGTGTTCATGTAAAATGAACTTGCTTAACGAATTTCCTACTGTGGATGGTGGGTGTTGTATTCATGAGAAGGAAAATTTCAAGGGATGATCTGAAGTGATCAGGTTACTGTGTCTTAATTACTTGCTGCCTCTCAACTTAGCTGTAGCAGTTGACAGTGCATAAAAGCTGTTGGTCCTGCCCCAGTTGCATGTGTAAAACCTATTAAGTTAAAACACCCTAAGTGGCATTTAAATTGATGTGTTTTGACTGGCAATTGAGATGGTCATTAGTTGGTTATTGTAATTCAGCCAGCAGACAGAAGCCCAATAGGATGTGGTACCTTAATGTTGCATTGACTGCTTTAAGGCTGTGGCCACAGAGCTGTGAGATTAAGATGTTTTCTCCTTTTTCAGGTTGAATACACAAAACTGTTAATAACAAAAGAGTTTGAAGCTTCCCACTTTATTTGTTTGTCTTTCCCCAAGTACAGCTTTCAGTGTTGTGTGCTTATTAAGCCTTATTTTAGGAAAACACTGGTTTTTTTTCCAGATACAATGAAGATCGTTCACCAAGCACACAAATCTAAGGTAAGATTATTAGCTGTGTTCTTCCCCTTTTGCATGCTTTGATGCAGGCAGATCTCTGCACTGTCAAACAAGACTGGAGCAGAGGAAATTCTTCTTATTTTTATATTCTGGTTCTCTGATTTGTAGACTGGTGAGCTTGTAGTGAGTTTGGAAGATGATGACAAACTGATTTTGAAGGAAGACAGCACGCTGAAAGCAGCTGGAGTAGGTAGGAGTACATTTGTATTGACTGAAGATGCTGTTCCTTGTGGTAGCATTAAACTGATAGCTGGCTGATTATGTTTGGACAGGCTGCTGAAAAGTAAATGCTATTTCTGATGCTCTTTACATGACTTGATAATTATTCAGGGAAGCATTATTCAAATCATTGGTCTGAGGGCAGCAGGTATCTGCACTCCAAATGTTCAGAATGCAAATGGTGATTTTTAGAGGGTCTGCTTATAATTCTGCTGAGAGTAATTTTAAATGATTGACAGATAGGTTATTAGTACCGTGTCTGCTTAGTCTTATCAGTAACATTTAAACTGATGTTTTGGTTAGAAATGTAAGTAGTGGAACCAGCATGGAATAATGAAATAAGATTAGATTTGTTTAATGTGCAGCATACAGTGTCTGATAGCCAGGTTGCTCAGGAAAGCTCGAGCAGTATCATTTAGAGAATGTGCTGAACATAGCAAAGAGTTGAAACTTGACCTGATTTCTCACATTTTGACAGGAGACTACATATAGGGCATGTCTTTTGGTAATAATGTAAAGAAATGTCTGTCATGATAAAATTGATGGTCCCTGGATGTCCTTTGGGCTCCTCATAAATGTGGCTGAATGACTTTGTGGCAGCAGGGTACTCAGGGGATGTGGTTGCATTCCACCTTGATGTGGACATTTGCTCATTTGAATCTGATTTGCCTGGCTGGAAGGCTTTAACTGCCTGTGCTCTTAAGTGCAGGGGCTTCACAGAGGAGGCTCCCTCCTGCTCCTGCTGCTCACTGATTGCTCCCCAGCTACTGAATGGGATTTCTTTCTTGCAGGTTACTTGGCTCTCCCGTTTCCTGCAATTTATTTTCTGATTTAAGTGACTTGGGATGTCTCTTCAGTGTTTTTCTCTGGTGTGAACTACAACTGGTTCCAATGTACCTTTCCTGAAGGTCTTTGAGTGTTCCTGTAATATGAATCATAGTTTTACTACACCAGGTCTTTTTGTCTGTGGGAAAAAAAGGGGAAAAAAAAGGGGGAAAAAAAGAGAGGATTACTGGCACCCAAGCCTTGCAGATTTGTAATTTAGTTAGCAGAAGATTCATTTAACCATGATCTTTATCTATGTGAGGCATAAGAGGCAGTGCAGTTCAGGAGAGGGACTGATGACAGTGCCAAACGTTGAATTAGAAATAACAAAGCTGTCTTCTTTCAGAAAGGTATGGATAAGTATTTGTATATATAATCCATCTTTGAAACTGGGTTTGTAGCTACAGCAGTGAAACAGTTGGATGTGATCTCAAAAAAGGTGTCAAAACATCAGACTAAATGTTACAGTGAAAGGAAATAGGAATGCAGCAGCCTGATCTGTGTCTCTACAAAGGAAGGGGTGGTTCATTTAGGGCAGAAAATGATTTAAAGCTGCTTTTTTTTCTTTTTTTTTTTTTTTCCTCTGAATAACAGCAGTTATTAGTCATTAGTATATAGAGGATATTTGTGGTAGAAGAGGAAAACCCATTCTTTGGAAAATGCAATGTGCCATTATGTCATTTTGAATTTGGATATGTTCCAGTGTATCTTGATGTGAAAATTAGCTAAGTTAGGAGTGGGATCTTTTTAGTAAAATCTTGAAGAGTTTACTTTTCTCCTTCAACAAGAAGTAGCAAAGAGTAAGCCAAGGAAGTGATATCATGTAGCACTGGTTCTCATTTTTGTACAAAATGATAATTTTGTACATTTTCTTTAAATCAGTAAGAAAATTTGAAATCTCCTATTGAGATACAAAATTTTTCCCACATCTAGTCTGGACAAGACTTACTAGAATAAAACAATCAGAATCACCATTAGAAAATCTGTGAAATTCTGATACATGCAGACCATTTTTCCTAAGCTGCAGTTGATTGCCCTTGGCACTATACAGGGTTGGGCTAGAGAGTTATAAATTATGAGGACATTAGATAAGTATCCTCAGGAAAGCCTCTGTAGTAGTGATTATTATTACAGTTATTATCCAGTCAGCAGAGTTAATGCTTGCACGTTTTTTTAAAAGCAGGGTGTATGTTAATAAAGTGTTCAGTATTCATTACAAATAGTCTTGTCTGTTTTCTAGTTGAGATTCTAAAATCCCTTCTACTCTTTTTTGTTTCTTTTTTTTTTTTTTACAAGACAGGCAGACTTCATTAACTTGAGGTTTAATTTAAAAAACGAATGTGGAATTTATTGGCTCAGCACCTTAAAGAATTTCATGTTTAATAATTGTGAAGGCATTCCATCAGATTTGTCTCTGTTCTGAATTAGTAATGTTGCTGACTTATTGTTTTAGAAGAGGAAGTCCTTGACCTACTGGGTTGAAAGAATTGTGACTGTTCTGAACCTTTGTGGGTCCTTTAGCTCTGCCATATCCCCTGTGAATAATTAGAGGTATTTGAAGGTATTGCTGGAGAAGCCAATTTGTGTCTTTCACTTTGCATATTGTCGAAGCCTCATGAATTAATCATCAGCAGGGCAAAAAATTAACTTCTTCAGACACATATTTTGATGGGTCATGAGGGAGAATGTAAAGTGATCTGTAAAATATTCTACTGATCCTCTAAGTATTAAATTATTATACCTACAGGCTAATTTAATGGGAAAAAGAAGTTTCTTTCTCCCTTTCCTAACAGAAAAATGCACAAAAAAAGAGTGTATCACGCTTCATTACTTTCCTAGCATTTGAAGGTGTTAGAAATGGCATCACTTAATTTGCTGAATGCTTTTACAAACAATTCTGAAGACTGTGTTAAACAAATCTTGAGGGGTCTTGTGCACATATTTACTTCTTCACATTCATGTTCTTGGTGGTTTTGTTTGTTTGGGGTGCTTTTTTAATGAGATTTAATGACATCTTTAATACTGGCAACCTTTTTCAAAAATATGATGAGGAAGAAAAAAAAGTGGGTGGTGATTTATAATTGTCTTTGACCATAAAGTTGCTAATTGTCTTCTAAGATTCTAAATAGCTGGCTGTTGGTGGTTCATTTACTGGCATGCTAAATATTTAATTTTTTATTCGTTCTAGCAAATGAGACGGAATTAGCATTCTTCTGTGAGGAAGATTACAGAAACTACAGAGCTAATCCTGTTTCAGCCTGGTGAAGATCCCAAGAGATTGTTTTGTTTTCCCATACCTGTTGTAAATTTTCCTTATTCTGCTTAATGAGATTTTTCTTAAAGATCAATAAATCCTAGAGGATTTCTTTGCAAACAGTGCAATTCCCTTCCTATAGAAATTAATTTCTGTCAATATGCTAAGGCTGAGAGAAGAAAAACTGGGGGACATAAATGACTTTTTTCTCCCTCCCTTTTCTTTTTGCTTGCTTGGCTCTTGAGCCTCAGGCAGTGCCATCCCTGACCCGTGACACACGCTCCTGGTGTGATCCCACAGCACACAGTAACTGCATATGGAAATTACAGAATGCACAGGATGATCCCATCACAGTACTAACTTCTAATGAAAATGAAGTGAAACCTCCTTCAAATAAAAGGAAATATTTTATGACCAAATCACTGGGTATTTTAAAGAACTTGAGAATCTCTCTGTTTCAAGTCACAGCTTTACTCCTCTCATTTTATGTTTGGTCTCTTTTGTTTAAATAGTGCAGACTGGCCAGTGTTTCATGCTTTTCAGTGGTGAATGCTTATCCATTATCCTCTCTTCCAGCCCTCTTTAGCATGCTGAAAGGGACAAGTGTCTGTTGGGAGGCTTTTGTGTCCACAGACCAGCTCGCCCAGCTCGCCTGTTTCTAGCTTCACTTCATGGAGCCACCTTCACATAGGGGTGGCAGCTCGAGTTCTGCCAGGACATCAGTGTGTCTAAATAGGAATTGGGCATTTTTCCAAGTGGAGTGAAAGCTCATGGTTTCAGTTTTAAGAATAAAACCTGAATGATTGCATTTTTTGTGAGGAGAGAGGCCCAGCCTGTGAGCCACATGTCTTCAAGACTGAAATTGATTCCTTTATGCTTTCCATGAGCCAAATACTTTGTTGCTATGTGTTTGTTCTTGGTAATGCTGGGCTTTCCTACTACATGGACCAAATTAAGAATAATAGAAAATAATCATGCATCCAATAAAGTACCTTTAGGTAGACATCACTTATGAAAAGCTTCTTAGGGGGTACCAACATGGGACACTGTGCCTTTAAGCCTCCCTTCACTGAGATAGGAGTGATGCTGGCTCTCTGCCTTAGCAGGCTTTTTGGGCACAGGCTCTGCTGAATTGAATAGGACCTCAAGTGCAATTGCTTTAGATCTACACATCTATGCTGAGCTCTGGGTGAGGGCTGACAATGCCATATCCGTGAGACTTCCTGGAGGAGTAACCCTGCCATTTCCTAGAGCTTTGATTATTGTTTTTATTGACATGTGTGGTTTCCAAAGTATCTAAGTAAAATTTCCCTTTGTTTTAGATGTAGGGCCAAAGAACCCTCTGTGTATTTTTCCCACCTAATTTTCTTCATCCTTCCTGACAACTCTCTGTTTTAGGCTGTTTTACTCACCAACAGCTTTACTTCAGAGTTTTATTCTCTAGTGAAAGAACTCTCTCAACTGTGATTGAATTATTGTATCCTTATCTTGTAAGGAGAAGTCCTGTGTCACCGAAGTCACCTGTGTTCTCTGGGGATGTAGGTGCCATTATGCATCCCCTGATGAATTTATGATGAATTTACCTCTTGCCTTCTCTTTCTGTCCAGGCAGCCTCTCTGTTGCTGGCACCTGCTCCCCAAACATGGGCCTGTGTTCAGCTGCCTTCTTACACAGTCTGTCATGTTTACAGATTTGTGTGATTAATACAAGTGTGCTCATCTTCTCAGACAGTTCAAGCTGGTGCATTGCACTCCAGACTATCTCATCTTTGTTCAGCCAAATTGACAATAAGGAAGGAAACTTTGTAAGAACAGATAGAGTACCAGAGACATCAATGTCTCAGGCTGGCCTGCCAAGGCATCTAAATGGTGTCTGTCAGCACATGCAGGCTCTCAGACTGAGCATGACTGAATGTGGTCTCCAGCCCTTCCAGACAGATTTGGATTAGTTTTGTGATCCCTTTTCTCTAAAGCATTTGTGTTTGAAAGAGTCACCACATTTTATCAATTCTCCTTTCTGGTGTTGTACAGTTCCAAACTTGCAGTGTCACATCAAGTGTGGTACAGTGGAAGAGCAATTCTACAGCATCAGGGAGAAAAACTATAAATGTTCTACTGCAAATATTCAAGAATGATGTGACTGGCACTCCAGATGAAGTTCTTTTTCCAAGGGGAGAGTTAAACTACTGCTTTGTGAGCTCAGTTCACTCTGGCAATGGCACTTCATTGGCTTCTTTCTCCAGCAGCACAGTGGAACCTTTTGTAATGCTCTCAATGGCCATACTTTAAACTGGTTTCTTCCTGAAGTGTTTTTCTACTGTGGAGTTTTTTTTATTATTTATTTCATTTTTTAAAATAAAATTTCTTATTACTTTCAGTAATGCTTTTTTCAAGTAAACCCCACAAAACCACAGATAATAACTGAAAACTTGTTAGGAAAGATGCTGCTCCAATGTTTTTTTTTTTTTGGTGGGATATGGTACAGCCTTGTATCAAAGTATGTTTGATTCCAGCATTGTTGAGTACTGAATGAAATCTCTGAAATCACTGGCTAATAAATTAGTAAAGACTGAGATATCTTTGCCCATGTTGTTTTGAAATCCTCTTTCTGTTGAAGGAAATCACAGAGCTAGTACTGTGGTTTGTTATCCTGGCAGAAATCATGAACTGCATTGGTTTACAGCTGCTTTTAATCAAAGGTAGTGTGGGGTAAGTCATACTGCTTTGCCAGTGGTCTTAGGCATTGTGGGGTTAATGAGGATTTGTGTTACAGTGGGATGTTCTTGGAACCATTCACCATTTTTTGTTAAACAAAATAACAATATCCAGAGAGGACTCTAAAATAAGAAATTTTATCCTGGGTTATAACTGCAGCAGGGAAAGGCAGTCAAACTGGAACCCTGGGGTGGTGTGTCAGGCTCAGCTGTTTCTTGGAGGAAAAAAATCACTTCAGAGAGACGGGAGTTTTGATTAGGAGGTGTGAAAGCTGAAGAAGAAGAGAGGAAATTTGGAAAGGAATTAAAATAAATAGGAAGAAGAGGTAACAACAGTGTAACTAAATAAACAGCAAAATCTGCATGTGCAACACTCTTGGCACAGAGATACCAGAGCAGTGCTGCTTTCTGTACGACTAAAGGTATAAAAATGGTGCTTTTTCATAATTTTGGAATTGAATTTATGAACTGCTCTAATAGGAATCTTGGTTTTTTTGGCTTTGTCACATTATACTTTCTGCATTCAATTCAGTGTTAATGATTTTTTTCTGCCCAGAGGTAATTATGTTGCCTTTTGAAGAAGCAAGAGTTAAGAAAAATCTGCTGACATGACAGTTGAGTTGACCAGTGGCATAAAGGAGAACTCAAAGATCTGATAAGCACCACTTTTACAGTTAACTGCTTTATCTGATACAAACATTGTGACTTAAAGGTGACACAGAAATATATTGTAAGCTGTGGTGTTTCTCTCTCTCTCCCTGGCAGTGTTTAACATCCCCTGACAGATCACTTATTTAAGAATGAGCCTGCAAGTAGCAGTCCAAGAGTTCCCACAGCCATGACAGGACATCCATGGGCCCTGGCCTTGGAAAATAATAGCCACAGAAATCCAGAGTGTCCAAAGATCAAGAAGCTAAAGCCAGAGCATGGGATGCTCATTCTTGGTCTCCTGTGACTGCTAGGGTCCCAGATAGAGTGGGCAGATGACTGGAGGCATTACAAATGCCTGAGGCAAATGCACACTTTTGTTTATTGAACAGCTTGGGCTGAGCTCAGGCTTCCTGGCTGGCAACTGCTCCCCCTTCCATGGCTTCCTTTCCATAGAACTGCTTGGCACAGATTTGCAAGTGATTAATGAGTCAAGAAACGCCCAGTAGACAACTTTTGTTGCTTTTCATTTTATCAGGCTATTGACTTTTCTCAACTCCCCGTTTCTTATTGAGTCAGACAAACAGACACAGCTTCGAACGTTTCCCCACCCACTTCCCTTTGCTTCTTGCTGCCACTTCTGCTGGTTTGCAGTGCCTTAATGGTGAGGTTTGCCCCTCATCTGATATGCAATAGCAGCGTTTCCTGTGGCAGTGAATGTACACTTTTTAAAATTTGTTCATGAAAAAATGTAATCTCTTTGATATGGAGACTTTTTCTACACTGTAATGAATAGTGCACAAGAAAGGCTTTTTTCTTGCTTTGCAGGAAGACTTGCACTGGAGGACAGCATGATCCCCCAGTCAGAGAAAACAAAAATGTTTTTATCATAATGCTTTCAATCTTGTAAGGAAATGAAGGAGTTGATGGAGTTACATCAGGAAAACAAAACAAAACAAAAAACAAAAAAAGGGCAGTGAAAAGCCAAGACCTATTGCCATGAACTCTTTGCCTGCAGAGAAAGCCACCAGATGTCAGCACAGCCTGTTCTTTGCTTCTCCAGAACCTCTGCAAGCCAAGATCTGTGTCATGTTTATGAAAAGTGCTTATCTGTGAACTGGTTTAGCCTGTGAAGTCTGTGCTAGGGTCCTGGTGATGAAAGCTGACTCTTTCCTTGCAGAAAATATTTCTTTTTATATTAAAATCAAAAAGCGGCAAATTGAACTGGTTTCAGTGCTTAAATTCCTCTTGTTAGAGAGCATCCTTTGCAGAGGCAGTTCCCAGTGTATCTAAATCTTTGCATGCTGTGAGGAGGCCTTTGCAGAACATTCATTTGAAGAGTTGTCTGGAAAAGATCAGTGTTAATTTGCTGAGGTTTTGTAAAGTAGATTTTAAGTATGCCTATTTCTTTTAAACACAAGGAAAACCATCTGGAACAGACACACATGCAAAGCAGAGCAAAACATCTTCAGCAACACAGCTTAAACACACATCAAATGTATCCTCTATGCTTCTGACCCTAAGCTCCCACTGTTTCCTCCTTGCAGTGCAAGGGCTAAGGAGAAGCTGGTACTGCATTCTCCAGGCTGTGCTTCCTGGGCTGGGATGAGCTGAGGTGGGAGCTGAGTTTTGGAGCCCAAATCCAAGCACTGTGCACAGCTTTATGCTGCCAGTGATTAGAGCATGCATAGATGCTGCCTGGTTAAAAGGCTATATTTGGTTTTTTGCACAGGGACAAGGTGTGACAGAGCTTTCTGCTCAGATTCCCATCACTTCTCTTGCAGCAGCTGGCAGGTGCCAGGGAGGTGTGGAGGAGAGGGAAGTTAAAGTGGCAGCTGGAGCTGGGTGATGTAAATATTCCTTCCTCCTGTTTTGGGTTGCTTGTTTAGTTCCTTTCTTCTAGCCTCATCACACTGGTGTCATGTAAGGGGTTTGCCACAGCTTGCTGTGTAGGGGAACTGCTTCTAATTCCAAACTATCACTGGAAGCCTCAAGCACTGCTCATTCTGGAGGTGATGCAAGAGAAGTTGCAGCTGTGCAGTCTTGGGCTGAGTGCAGGGGAAGCCTGTGCTGTGCAAGGGTGCAGCCAGTGGGGTGTGCAGGTTGTCTGGGAGGTGTTATTCTTGCTTCTGTCCCTTCTGCACAGCACTGAGCTCTGCTTTGCTGGGGACCAGGACTGGAAGCTTGGCACACATGGCAGATAGATGAGAGGAGAGGTGGGTGTTTAGGTGTTTTATGTCCCTGTAGATGGGGTATTTTGGATCAGATATGGATTGTAACTTCTGTTTGTTATCATCCTCTTCCTCTGATACCAATAGATTCATTCCTTTGTAGTGGGACAGGAGCAGCTAGCCAGAAGAGTGGGAGTTTCAGCTGGTAGTGAATACATTAAAGGGCTCAGTGTGACAGATTCGTGTAAGAATTTACCTTTGCCTGTCCATTCCTGTTCTCTGGCAGGTGACTTACAGTGTTGTGTACCAGGAATGTCAGTGAGTACTGTAAGAACTGCTGCTGTCTCATTCCACACCTGAGAAGGTTTAATTCTGCTTTCTAACATATTCTTTAAGAACAGTTTGGGAAGCCCTTTTTCTTCAGTGAACCAGGATTTTTAAAATGGAAGGCATGGTGTTGGTCTGATTTCAACACTACTTTGAAGTTACATCTTTGTCTCTGTGCTTGTGTTTGGGTGTTGGTCTCTTCCTTCAAGTTACCAGTGACAGGACAAGAGGAAATGTCCTCAAGTTGTGCCAGAGGAGGTTTAGATTGGATATTTGGAAAGATTTATTCACCAAAAGGGTTGTGAAGCATTGGAACAGGCTGTCCTGGGAAATGGAGTCACCAGCTCTGGAGGGATTTACAAGACTTGTAGGTGTGGCACTTGGGTTGAGTGATGGGCTTGGCACTGCTGGGATAACAGTTGGACTTGATCATCTTAAAGGTGTTTTTCTGTGCTTCTCTGATTATGTCCATCCAATTGGAGGGCATCAGCTGGCTTTAGAGTCAAAGAGCAATCTAGCCATGACAGCTTTATATCCCAGCAGTTACCATCCTGGCCATTTCTTCACAACTATTCCCCTGGCCCAGCCCTCCCAAATCAAATACAACTGCTTTTGCAGAACACAGACTTGAATCTTGCACAGCAACTTTGTTTTCTAGAATGCTGAACAAGACAGCTACTTGAAAGCAGACATCTGGCTGCAGACAGCTCTTTAAGGCAGCAGGCTGGCATGCAGCAGCTGAAGGCAGCTAATTGCAGATCAGATATGGGAAACAGGTAACAAGAGTAACTAACCAGCTGAACAGCAGCTGTAGTACATCCTCCAGTGCTGAGATTTCTAAATCTAAAGCAGATTATCTTTCTAGGAGAATGCACTTGTGCCACTTTAAGTCTTTGAAAGGTTTCAGTAATACTATGGCTTGAGATATGTGATCCTCCTGACTGGCCCCAGACAATGCTTATTTTTAGTCTTTGATGATGAACGTCCTGTACATGCTCTGCTAACAAGAACTGTCCCCAGTCATAGATGGTATCTGTGTATTCTGTGCTCAGCTTTAAAATGTGTGTGGTTCTCACACACACAGTAAAAAACTTGGGCAGAAATTCTGCAAAACTGATGCTGCTTATTAAGGCACAATAAATAGATAGAAGAAGACTGTCCTAGTGTAACAAATCTCATTCCTCAAACCCAAGGCACAGTCTGCAAATCCCACTAGCTCAGTGTGTGGAATTTAAAGCTCAAGAATAACACCAGGTTTTGTTGCTGATTGTAGCTGTGCTGGCCATCTTGGAGAGACTGGAAATATATTGCACAGAGGTGCTGAAGCAGGTGCATCCCCCTAAAGATTTAACTATAGTTTGATATATCACTTTGTGAGTAAATCCCTTAAGAGCAAGAAACCAATTGCACTGTTTAAAGCCTTGTATTATAAAACTGAAGGAGTGAGAGAACTGTACCTGCAGAGGTTAATCTTCAGCTCAGGAATTTAAATGAACTCATTAAAATCAACTTACAAATTAGCTCATTAAAATGCAACGCTGCAGATCCAGAAGTTGGTTGATCTGGCATGCCACTTGTATGAAAAAGTGACTTGAGAAGCAGAGAACAAATTTTTAGTATTAAAACTCCATCTTTTTTTGCAGTCCCCCATCTGGAACTGCTTCTTCCTTGAACTCTGTATCAACAGCACTTTCTATTTAGTGAATTGAGCTTGTTTGATCCTGTGCTACATGTGCTGTGTGGTATCAGTAGCCCCCTGTAATGAAATATATGTCTGCACACACTTGTGCCCTCTCACACGCATAGGAACTCTGTAACTGAGCCCTAGCACCATGGGTCACAGCAATGATCATTTTATTACCTTGATAATGAGATTCTACAAGCTGCTGACTGTAGTGGGTTTTATTTCTTAGTGGTTAAATTCTAGATAATCACACTACTCTACTACTGCCATTAAAGTAATGGTTTTGTTTGGGGGGAGGCAGGAAAAAACACTCACACGAGTTCTGATATAATTACACAGACCTGTGCAGAATATCTTTATATAACTACAGAGGCCAGAGATTAAAACTGGCCTCACTCTTACAGCTTTTCATTTGGTTCTTACATATCCCAGAGGCACATAGTAGGCAGTACAGAAAATAAAAATACAAAGATTTTTACATTCAAGCTATATATTCTGCAATAAGACACATATATTTATGTGTGTGTACATATATACAGAGAGAAAAATTTCAAGTACAAAACCAGTTAAATGGTAAATTTTAAGCCAATCTCACTGAATATCCTATGCACATCAAAAATGCTTAGGGAAAAGATAACTGAAAAATTCCTTACTTTCATTTTCAGCATTCCAGAATCAGAAGAAATGACTCCAACTGTTGTGTCCCATGTTTAACGACCAGATGCATACAGAGGGCATCCTGTGAAATGCTGTTCTGCATTTGTGAGGATTGGTTTTGGTTCTCAAAAGGGATGGTGGCTGGCTGGCCAGTCTGTTGGCACAGGCATTACCTGGAGACAGTGACCAGCTTTTTTCTTTAGATGCTGTAGAGCTGCAGTAGCTGTGGGGATTTTGAGCTGGCTTGTCTGTCCCTTTGGGCTTGTGTCCATCTGAAAAGCACCATGCTGACTCACTGACTGCCCCTCTGCTCATGGAAACTGTCCCTTTGCCATGGGAAAGGGTTTGTAGGCATGGAAGTCCTGTAAACAAAGTGAGGGTGCAAACCTTCTGCTGGGCAGAAAGGTGAGTCTTTAACCTTGCAGTGACTCAAAAGAAACCATTCTTTTCCCCTTGAAGACAAAGCCTGCCAGCCTGACTAATGCTCTTTCTCTGCCTCCTGATCTTTTTTGTCTTGCCTGACCTACAGATGTGAAAAGAAACCTAGATGGGAAAAAAAGGCATTGAAATGCACCATAAAGTGTGCAAACTGGTGCTTTTATGTTGTGTTTGCCTGATGATGACATGGAAAAGATGAACAAAAATCCAGGCTTGCTGAATCCAGTCTTCCCTCAAGGATGAATTAAACTGGAGTGGGTGGAATTATATTCAGGTGAATATAATTTCTAACCAGAAATAAATAGTGTAGTGTCATCAGTCTGCTTGGAGAGTGATATGGTCAAGTGCCAATCTGGGCTAAGTTCTGGAGGTGGATGGGGAAACCTAATAAACTCAGCTTGCTGAGGGGGACAGTGGTAAAGAATGGTACCTTCACCATGTTGTCCAAACCCCATAAAAACAACAAAAACAACAACAAAAAAATCACCTTATTATGAAATCTAGGCTTTCCCCTCAAGAAGCAGCATTTGGAAACTTTACTGTAAGTGTTAGGCAAGAACTAACAGTCAATATCATCACTGGCCACATGAGCAATATCTGGAGAATATTACTCACTGTAGTTACTTGAGGCTAAACAGGGAATTCTTGTGAGTCTCTGTCTGTGTAGAACTCTTCCAGGTTATGGGAGCAATGTTGGCTTGTAGAAGGGCTTATGTGCCCCAAAGCTGGTAATTCCCCCTGCCCTTTATATTAACTGGTCTGGTAACAAATTCCTCCTTGTCCCACAAGCTGTACCTCATTTGGTGCTGACAGCTCTTGTTTCTCAAAGCAATACTGAACACTGAGTGTCTTTTCCTTAACTGTAGGAAAATGAGGCTATTCCAGGCATGTCCATGTACCTGACCTTGCTGAGGTAGTCTTCTTGTGTCATCCCAATTGCTTGCTTTTAAATGAGCTTTAGTGAATGGCTGTCCATTCACTCTTTGGTGATTTGGATGCCCAAAACATAAAGAATTATTCTGATAAAGAGTAAGAACTTCATAGAAAGCAACAGGTTAAACATGAAATTAGGACAGAAATCTTCTTTGCCCTGTGCCTTGTCCACAGTGGCTGTGAAGTCAGAAGAGCATTTCATACCTGCTTTGTGATCTAGCAAGGGACTTTTTAAGGTGTAAGGCAATGAAGGACTGTGCCCAAAATGTACATGTTTTCATGTTGTGGTCAAGACTTGATGATCCCTTTGCAGGACTGTTCAAAGATCTTATTATTGCTAGTGAAACCAGTGGGTTTAGAGCTGCTGTTTTGTTTGCTTAAATGGGAAGGTTCAGGTGACAGCCATTTCTAAAAGCTTCACCCTATTATCTGATGTAAGGCTAGCTGGAAGGCCTTGGTTTTCTCCAGGTAATTTTGTGAAGCAGCAGGCCTTTCCAATAATTATCCTGGCTCTATTTCAATCAAATACTGCTTGAAACTTTGGCTCAGTGTAACAGAGAACATGCAGCAGCAGCTGTCATCTGAGAGCCAGCAGTGCAGACCAGACGTCTGGTATTGGGGATGTCTCTCTCTCAGATTCTTTTATACTCCTGGAAAAGGTGCTTTATTTCCTCAGCTTATAAACATGCATCAGGCACTGCTTCCAGGGCCAGAAGTGCTCTCTGTATTTGAGAGAACAGGGATACTGGGCTTGATGTCAGATTTGATGATTTTAGTAAAATCTGCTGTCACAGTAACATGAATATAGCTGTTCTGGCTTGTCCACAGAGTTCACTGAGGAGAACAAAACCAGAGGCAATTGATCTTTCTAAACCTCACTGCCTTGATTGATCCATAAACTCAAGAGGCAGGGTATCTTTGCTGTCATAAACCCCAGAAAATCTGTGCAACCTTTTATTAAAAAATAAAGGCATTGAAATTTATGAGAGCAGCTAGGAAAGCAACTGAGAAGTACTGGTTTGGGGAGCTGCCAGCCAGCACCTCAAGTGACTGATCTGACTAACACAGTCCATCAGTTTCCATGTATATTAGTGCTGCTAGCGTGGCTCTCACAGTCACTTTTAAGGCAATAATTGTCCTAGCAAATCAGCAATATAATTTAACTGCTACTGTCTAACCTAGTTTGATGGCCATCCATTTTCTGAAGTCACCAAATTTTATTACTTTATCAACAATACCATTATAACAAAACATACATATATTTAAGAAAAAGCAACACCTTTATAGAAATGTTGATAGTGCTTCGAAATCCTCAAAGCTGGGGCTGTCAGACATTACTGGAGGTCTCCCCACTTGAGAATTCCCCCGTTGCACTGGGCAGGACAAATTTGACATATCTGCCCTTCTCCCAGCCCCTCCTGATTCGCAGAAGTCTGTGGTGGATGCAGGGCAAACTGAAGATGACTTTGGCTATGATCACAGTGCATGGGACCAGCAGGGTGAGGGTGTAGGTTGGGGGCAGGTAGAATTTGTACTGGTTCTCATCGAAAGCCCTCGACCAGCCGTACGTGAGGGTGTGCAGAGTGCTGATCACCAAGGCAACAAATCCCAGGGAGGACTAAAAGGAAACGAAACACACACCAGTTAGCAGAGTACCTTGTGCCTGGCTGTCTTCCTGTATTTTTGACATTATTTTCTAAGTGTATGTGACACAGAGAAAGCAATGGGTATTCCTGAGTTTCCTGGACACGATAAAACATGGCTGGAAACCTTTCCTGAGGAGTGTGGCAGACTATGTTTTTCTTTCTCTAATCAGAGGTTAAGTGTGACATTAGAAGCTCAGCAGGAATTTCCAGAAGGTGCTGCCAACTCAGCAGAGAGGAGGGCTCCTGCATCCTGTGAAGCAGCAGCCCCCAGCCCTTGCTGAGCAGGTGGGCACAGGCAGCTCCCAAGGGCTCCTCCCGAGCTGCAGCTGCCAGCTCTGCTGCCAGCTTTGCCCTGGCAAAGCTTTTTCCTTTTCCTGGCTGGCTGAGGCTTCTGACCAGCAGGATGAAGCATCAGTGATGTGACTCTGGACCACAGCTGGCACTGCTGGAAGTAGGTGAAGCCACAGCTCCACGCAGAGCAAAGACATCTTCAGGTGACTGGTGTCATCTACTGGAAGATGAGATTGTGCAGGCACTCCTGCACAATCTGTCTTAGAGATCCTCTCCTCTTAGAGATCCTCCTCCTCTCCTCTGTCTTAGAGATTTGTGTTGGTTCAAAGGCTGGGTGAAGAGCCCTTCATCCACGCAGGGAGGCAGCAAGAAGGTAGCCTCTGTTCTACAGGTAAGAACTTCCCCCATTTTCAGCTGAGATCACGCTCCCAAGCACCCACAGAGACAACATCTCCTCCTGAGTATTTCCAGCTCCCTCTGAGGGCTGCTCTCAAAGACAGGTTTTAAACTCTTTCCCTCACTGAGGGCTTCCTGCCAGCATCAGAGGTGGTGGCTCTCGAGCTTGCCAGCTCCCACTGCCTGCTGGCAGCCCTGGGCACTCGCTGTGTTTTCCTTTGTGCAGCCTTTTGCTGCTGTATTTTCACAGAAAAGGGCAGGTGGAGCATCTTGCTCTGCTGCCCTACTTTGAATGCTTGGTCTAAGCCTGAAATAACAACCAAATTTCAAGATGCCTAGACAGGGAAAATTTTGCTGCTTATGTCCCTAACTTAGGGAAGAAAGCCTTTCAAAGCCAAAATATCTGCCTTGGTGCAGAGATCAGCAAGAAACACCATCTTCCTGAAGATATGTCCAGGAAAGAGGACATGGCAGGGAAATAAGGAACCAGGGCAAGGTGGGAGGAAGGACTCATTGTCTTTTGAAAACACAGTTTCATCCAAAGAACTACTCAATTCATAGGTTCCCCTTCTATTTTTGATTGCTGAGAAACAACTTAAAAACCCAAACAACATTTAAAAAATGTACCACTTTCTTACCAAAAAAAACCAGACTGACTCCTCTAAACTTCAGAGCTAATCTTTTAAGCAGCTGAGGGGACTGGGCAAGGGAGGGAAGGAGAGCTATAAATCTGCTACCAGATCTAGGTACTTCATTTTACAGTATCTATCGGGCAGTCATGTGGGTGTCCCTGAGTCCTACCAAGGCAGGGAAGAACTCCTCTCTGTGTTACAGCTGAGCATTACTCAAGGTCATGCCAGGAAGTGGGAACAGAGCTGGGAACTGAGCCTTAGTCCTGCAAGCCCACACTCATCCTTTCTTTCACGTCCTTTTTAGCAGAAACTGTGTCCATATCCTAAACCAAAGTGGTAACAAGCAGCAAACCCAGCAGGGCCAAGACTAGTTGCATTTGGAAAATTAAGGAGGAATTTGCTGAAATGTGCTGTGGTTGAACTTCACAGCAGGACCTGGCCTACAGATCATCCATCATTTATAGGTTAAGATTCTCTCTAACAGGCAAAAAAACCCCAGGGTGGCAAAAAGTTTGAAGTACCAGATTAGGACTCATCTGGCAAAGCAGGGCAGGGAAAAGGGGACAGAGTGACTCAAAGAGCAGATGCTTTCTGCTCTGGGCAGGGGTGCATTCAGTCAGCCCCTGTGCATGCTCTGTGCATGGCAGAGATGTCAGAGCTGCAGATAATCACCTTGTGCCTCTACAGTTTCTCTTTAAAGAGCTGCTGGTACTGGGGGAGAGCAGGAGAGGAAATTAATAGGACAAAAGGTGACAAACCATCAGTGGCACTCCGTGACTGACCCCCCTTTGTGTGTGGATGGTGGGGATGAAACAAAGAGGCTAATTGGCAACAAACACATGGCTGAGCTGCTGGTGGCTGGAGACAGGGCTGGCAGCTCCTCTAACAGCAGCAATGGGCTGATCCACTTTTAGCACAAAGGAGGAGCTGACGGGGCTGAACAGAGGGGTGTCCCAGGGCTGATGCTGGCTGATGGCTGCACCGGCCAGACAGCTGGATACAGGCAGGTCTGCAAGTGCACAGAACCCAGAAGTTTTGCTGATTGCAGCTCGGCTCAGTGTTTACAGGTCAATATACACTCAATGTAGCACAATGCAGAGCCTGCTGAGCACCCCAGGGGGCCGATTTGCCAAAGTGCTTAGCCCTGATACCACTCTTCTGCTCTCATTGATCCTCTCTATGCAGCTCCTGGCTATGAAATCTTCCTGGGTTTTGTTTTCAACAGTGGCAGACGCTTTTTTTGTACTGTCACAACATGGGGAGTGTGAGGCCAGCAGCCCTGTAGGGTGTTAAAGCTCTCTGAAAGATGCTGTATGAAGACAGTATCCTCCTGATGGAGGTTTTGCATGTATTTTCTATTCTACACTAACTCTTCTACCTCCCCCATTTCCTTGGTGCCTGCAGGCTGCCTGTAACACCTCAGCAAAGGTGATACAGTCACATGTAGCTCATTTAGAAATTCTTGGGCATCTCTGAAAGCAAAGAGCCCCTTCCTGACCCAGATAAGTTTCTGACTTGTGCAGCCATCAGTACTATGAAATTATTAGCTCAATGGAAGCAGCTCTGGCCCCTTGCACTGCCTCGACAGGAGGGTTAGAAAAGGTCTGATTACAGATTCTTTACATCGTATGCTACATGAACTATGAAAGAAACCAGGTCAATTCAACCTTCAAATTCCAGGAGGGCTTCTCAGGATAGGAAGGTAAAGGCAATCATACACATTTTTACTTCTCAGGCAATTAGAGCTGATTTATAAATCACTGGGGAACATTAAAAATGTGTCCTATAAGTTGAATTACATGCAAATCATTCCTGTTAGCCAGTGCTTCTATGCCGTACATTTTCTGTTAAAACTGGACACACAGGGGAACTGTGTATCCAATTTAACTATATTTAATTGAAATTTGAGTATGTGCAGGAGCTACTGTGAAAATTAACCTTTTTTCCTATAACTTTGGCAACAATACAAATGGGATTTTCGACCTGTCAGGCAACAGATGTGTATTTTAATACTGTGGCAGTACATGGCACTAATACAGGTGTACACACTGGCTGCTGGAAAATGTCAGACTTGGGAAGCTCTGGGTAAGGAGGGGACTAAAGTGACTCCTGAATTTGCCTCACATGTGGCTTTTGGTACAGCATCTCTCAAACACCATCCAGTTCAACTGAGATGGGAACAATTGCTGCATTTTCTGAAAGGCATCTGGCTGGGGCATCTGCACTCTGCATTTCACCTCTTTTATGCTGCAGAAGTGCTAGAAATCCCAAATATTTGAGAAAGCAGCCTCATGCTTCACCCCTTGTATTTACTCTGTGCCACTGTGCATTAATTCAGGAAGGCCCACTCTGAGCTATGTGAATACAACCTCTGGAGCCCGGGAGCAGTAGCTGTGGCTGCTCTTTCAATTTCCTCAAGAAAGGCACCCACCACTGACTTATTGAGGAGTAAATAATTCAAAAGATCCCTCATTTAAAAAAAATAATATGGAAGCTAACATGCCAGGAGATCTGTAACCTGCTCTTTTTACATGGTATTTCCACAATGAGGCACAATACCAGCCGTGCCTGTCCTGCATGTGATCAGCTGTGAGCTCGTGTCACACTGTCACGCTTTATTCCATGCAGACAGAAATAGGTGTGAGTATCTTTCCATGAACTAAGCCAGCCAGGTCCCATGTGGGGCAGCCAAGAGCTATTTTGGAACAGACCATCATGAATTTGTCTGGTCCCAGTGCTGACATACCCTTAGAAAGGCTCGGGCAGGGGTCCCAAGGGCGGGACAGTCGCGTTACACGCACGACCTGCCACGACAGTGTTTGTGTTACATGACACAACCCTCCAGGACAGGCTGCCTGGGGAGCCAAAGGGAAATGCAGGGGGTTTCTAAGCCTCCTCCCAGGCTGCAAGGAGATCCTTCCCTTCGTTTGGGATTGCTGGTGTGAGATGTGCAAGTCAGGACTGATTTATCCGGTGTCCCAGCAGCTGCAGCCCTCCCCTGAGACGTGGCGGTGAGAATTAATATGCTCCCACTGTCCAGTCTGAAACAGANACAGGCTGCCTGGGGAGCCAAAGGGAAATGCAGGGGGTTTCTAAGCCTCCTCCCAGGCTGCAAGGAGATCCTTCCCTTCGTTTGGGATTGCTGGTGTGAGATGTGCAAGTCAGGACTGATTTATCCGGTGTCCCAGCAGCTGCAGCCCTCCCCTGAGACGTGGCGGTGAGAATTAATATGCTCCCACTGTCCAGTCTGAAACAGGTTTAAAGCCAGTCTCCCTTCTCCTCGAGGGATGATCTCTTGGGGTCAAGCTCTCCTGGTGCAGCTCTTCTACTCAGTGTAAATAATTACTGGCCAGCCCACAGCAAGAGGGGAGAGAAGACAAACTGGATTGCTCGTTTGGTGATTGGAGCACTCGTGGGAGAAGCAGGGGAGCAGACTTCAAACTCCTGCTCTAATGAATATTGAATTATTTATATACCACTGAAGAGCTTCAGCAGAGCTTAACAGAGGCTGGATGATAGATATTCACCTCTGCATCTCTGAGCCCTGCCCTCCCCTTTGGAAGGGTTAGGTGTGTGCCAGTGTGGTGCAAAGGGAGGCTCCACGGGGGAGCTGCAGGGGAATGGGGTCCTGGGGGGGCTCACACGCTGGGTGCCACAGGGGTTACAAAGCCTGGTGCATGCTAAGCAGCCCTGCTGTAGGAGGCACAAGTGACAAGGGGTTTTAGGGCTGTGGGGTGTGACTGTGGCACAGTGAGTGGAATCTGGCCTCAAAATCAACTTTAATGTGCAGGGGATACTTGAAAGGTTCATTCTCTGCTATCTCTGTTAATTAGCTCTAAGCCTGGCTCCAGATGCATCCCTGAAAAAGCTGCAGCCACTGAATACAGTGTCAGTGAAAATCCCAGGGGGTAGACTCAGGTTACCAAGGGAATTTGGCCCTTGAGAGCTTGGCCATCACTGCAAGTAGGAGGAAGGCTCCTAAACCACTGGGGGAAAACTAAAGTTTTCTGCACTTTTTAGAATCAGACAGCCTTTTCATTGAAATCATACCCAGCTCTCTGTGCTGTGTGGGCTCTGGCAGTTTACAGACTACTCTAAGCCTTTCTGAACTTGTCTATTGAACACTTGGGTGCATGCAAGCTCTGCCAAACCTGTCTTTCCCCTGCACCGTCCTCCCAGGCTCTCTCCTTTTCAGCAGCTCACTCTCCCTGAACAGCAAGGGCAGATCTGTGTCCTGTAGCCAGCTGTGTCCACAGAGAGTTCCCTGCCTGCCCTCCACACCCTGGTGCTCCCCACAGCAGCTCTGCTGCTGCTGATCCGCATGTGGATGCCCATGACACCTTGCATTTTCCCTTCTCCTGAGAAAAGCACCTTCCTTGGACAGGACAAGCCCTGTGTGAGAGCAGCACGGCCCCAGGACACAGCACTCTGCCCCTCTGCCTCTGGGTCTCACCTCCTGCACGAGGGGTCTGTGGCTCTGGGGTGCATGGGCAGGTTCTGCTGCTGGCACCAATGCACAGCTGCCCTGCCAGAGCAGGATGTGCTGGGAAAGCAGGTCAACCCCTGCCCTGTCTGGGTGAGGGCCTGACTCTGATTCTGCAGAATCACTCTCTGGCATCAGCAAATATCAACTTTACCTGAATGAAACTGAATTCCCTCCAGTTGAGAGAGTTTGCGATGGATGGAAGTGAAGTGATGGCAAGTAACGACAGCAAGCCCAGGGCAATTATTCCAACAGAGATATAAATCTCCATCCTCCAGACTTCCTCCTCTACCCAGATTGTCATCTTCTTCTCCACAGCCTGGCATGACAATGAAGGTTTGTTAAAACGGGGTGCTTAGGGACAGAGGAACTGAGTTTCATCTGTTTTGGTTTTGGAAGCAGGTTTCCTGGATGAGCACTGGGTCCTATTCACATCTCCAGCACTATTTCCCTGTTTGGGAGATGTGGAAATGCTCTCTTATCCCAAAACCATTTGGCCAAAGCTAGACCTGACTTGAAGCCTGCTGGGAAGAACTGCTGAATGCTCTCAGCTCCCATGCCTGTAACCACAGCAGCAAGCCCCAAAGTCACATTTGGAAAGATAATTACAATGAGAACCCAGTTTAAAGCCATGAAAACAAATACAGATGCTTGAATATGCAGTAGTCTCCTAATAACCTTTGTTTTAAGTGCATTTAGGGGGGAAATTGTTCATGCTAATGGAAAGGAAGATGGGCTTTGTACTGCATGGCAAAGAGGAACATTTAGAACTGTCCTCTTTAGCCCATTAAATGGGTTTAATTTACTAAACAAAGATGTTGCTAGAAAACAGGAGGTAGAGGGGAAATGAACACAGGATGCTTCCCTGAGATTAATGTGCAACTGTGGCACTTGAAAAGAACCTGCTCAAGGCTGGAGCTGAGAGGCTGGGAATGGTGTTTGATGGATGCTCTGAACAGGCACTGCTGCCAAAACCAGCCATCCTGCTCCCCTCTGCCCCCACACCCCTTTCCCTCCTTTTTGGAACAAATATTTGGAATCACTCAGCCAAATACCCCAGCACAGAAAGCAAAGGGGTTGTGGGGTAATTCCTTGATCACATTCCCCCCTCAGCTGCACGAAGCCTGTGCCATCCCAGGAGGGAGCACTGAAAAGCCAGGGGCAGGAAAGAGCAAATCCCATCCTCCCATGGTACTACAGAGCTGGCTGAACTGCCTGAAGGCAGCAATCTCACACTGGATAAACACTGCTGAGAGTGTCCATAAAGCAATAAAGTCCTTTTCCATTTCCTTGTTCTTATATAACCGGTTCTTCACCACCATTTTGTTAAACTGCAGTGATGAGGACACACAACCCTCGCTGGGCTATGACTTGGTTACTCCAGCAGGCACAATTATGAACATCAGTCTGAACAGGGATCTCCCAAGAGTTTGGGAGCTGAAGGGGAACTCTGCTCCTCCTACCACTGGATTTCCCCTCGCCTAGGATTTTTCCTGCCTCTGACCTATTCTCAGACACACCAGTGCCTGTCAAGGCTGGTTTCAAAGGCTTGTCAGTGTTTCTGGGGAGCAGTGGCACGGGAGGGCTGATCCTAGCCCTGGCTGTCAATGCAGAAGGAGCTGTGTATCCAGGGAGATGGCAGCTCCTCAGCGCAGACAGGTGAGCGCTCAGCCTGTGCCGTGCGGCTGACCTGTGGGGGAAGTGCTCCTAGAGAGCTTTTTCCCACTGTCCCACACCTGCTTTGGAAAATGAATGAAAAAACCAAGATATCAGGCCCACCACCCAAGATCTGCAGGAGTTCAGGAGATTCCTGCAGGTGCTGACCTGAGGAGCACCCCCGTTACCTGCTTGACGGCCGTCTCGATCAACAGGTAGCGGTGGGAGCGGCGCATGGGCAGGCACAGGCTGTACACGGCGTGCAGCGCTGCGCAGAAGAAGCTCAAGAGACCAATCTGCTTCCGGTGCTGCAGCCACTGGTCCAGCCAGTCTGGGAAACGCCTGTACTTGGTGCCATGGTAGAGCTGGGAGCAGGCTGCCAGCACCCCGGGCAGGTAGACCAGAGACAGCATGACGTAGGACACGCACGGCAGCGTGGTGTTGACCACCTCGATGGGGATCTTGTACAGCTTGTTCTTCTGCTCCCTGATGTAAGGGTGGATGACCTGCCGGATCAGGTTGTAGGTGAAGAAGCAAAGAAAAAGCCCCAGAGCCAAAAAGATGGGGATTTTCCAGGCTGGCAAGAGGCGCAGGGGAATGTTCTCGATCTCACAGGCTGATGACATGCAGCCCATGTCCACAGGGGTGAATCCCATGACTTGAGCAATTTCTGCTACGGTGCGCTTGGCTTCCTGGTTATTTGAGCAGATCAGAACCTGCAATGAACAGAAATACACACTAGGGCAAAGAAATCAGGCTGTGGGGATTGAGTGCATCTGGAGGGATTCCGTATCACAGGGACCTATGTTATTCCAGTGAGCATCACTATTCCTGGCAGGCTTTTTGACAGGGATTTACCAAGGCTGCCAAGGACCTCTCTCCTGGACAGGTTTCCTTTCATGCATGCACCGCCAGTTTGTTTCACTGGCTCTGTTTAGATAACCAGACAACTGAAAAATACTTTTCACTTAGTCAGATGCTCCAAAGACTACAAAGTATGAACTGAGTGAAGGTACTTCAGTTCTGGACAAAGAAATGCAGAACCTAAGGGGCGGTCTCTGGGTGCCACAGCCAGCACTCAGGACTTCTTCTCCTGAAGCCTAAGGCCATTTGCTGATGCTGCCAGACCTCAGCTGCTAACAGAAACAGAAACAGCTGGGATTTAGCCCTTGTTGGAAGGAAACAATACCTGCTTATTTCCATCCCTGGCACCCGACTGCAGCGTCCACGCAGAAACCACATTAAACGCCTTTACCACGGTGCAGGCTGGGAACAGGGAGGCCAAGTACTCCGCGTTGGATTCCTTGTGATGGTTGATCTCCGTGTTGTTGCTGACATCCACCAGGATCTTGCCCACCAGCACATCAGCCAGGTCACAGAGGGTGGAGTAATGCTCCCTGAAGATCGCCACAAAGATGACGTCCGCCTTCTTCACGGCCTCGGCCTGGAAGGTGACCTCGGCTGCAGCAGGGAAGAGGCTGGCTTTGCGCTTCGGGTTGCGGCTGCCGACCACCACCCTGAAGCCGGAGCACACCAGGCGCACGGCCAAGGAGCGCGCGAAGTCCCCGCTGCCCAGCACGCCCACGGTGCGGCCGGCCGGCGGCGGGG
>VZRH01000839.1:568452-585005 GCA_013397555.1 Urocynchramus pylzowi
AATTTCCTCAAGAAAGGCACCCACCACTGACTTATTGAGGAGTAAATAATTCAAAAGATCCCTCATTTAAAAAAAATAATATGGAAGCTAACATGCCAGGAGATCTGTAACCTGCTCTTTTTACATGGTATTTCCACAATGAGGCACAATACCAGCCGTGCCTGTCCTGCATGTGATCAGCTGTGAGCTCGTGTCACACTGTCACGCTTTATTCCATGCAGACAGAAATAGGTGTGAGTATCTTTCCATGAACTAAGCCAGCCAGGTCCCATGTGGGGCAGCCAAGAGCTATTTTGGAACAGACCATCATGAATTTGCCAGGTCCCAGTGCTGACATACCCTTAGAAAGGCTCGGGCAGGGGTCCCAAGGGCGGGACAGTCGCGTTACACGCACGACCTGCCACGACAGTGTTTGTGTTACATGACACAACCCTCCAGGACAGGCTGCCTGGGGAGCCAAAGGGAAATGCAGGGGGTTTCTAAGCCTCCTCCCAGGCTGCAAGGAGATCCTTCCCTTCGTTTGGGATTGCTGGTGTGAGATGTGCAAGTCAGGACTGATTTATCCGGTGTCCCAGCAGCTGCAGCCCTCCCCTGAGACGTGGCGGTGAGAATTAATATGCTCCCACTGTCCAGTCTGAAACAGAGGTTTAAAGCCAGTCTCCCTTCTCCTCGAGGGATGATCTCTTGGGGTCAAGCTCTCCTGGTGCAGCTCTTCTACTCAGTGTAAATAATTACTGGCCAGCCCACAGCAAGAGGGGAGAGAAGACAAACTGGATTGCTCGTTTGGTGATTGGAGCACTCGTGGGAGAAGCAGGGGAGCAGACTTCAAACTCCTGCTCTAATGAATATTGAATTATTTATATACCACTGAAGAGCTTCAGCAGAGCTTAACAGAGGCTGGATGATAGATATTCACCTCTGCATCTCTGAGCCCTGCCCTCCCCTTTGGAAGGGTTAGGTGTGTGCCAGTGTGGTGCAAAGGGAGGCTCCACGGGGGAGCTGCAGGGGAATGGGGTCCTGGGGGGGCTCACACGCTGGGTGCCACAGGGGTTACAAAGCCTGGTGCATGCTAAGCAGCCCTGCTGTAGGAGGCACAAGTGACAAGGGGTTTTAGGGCTGTGGGGTGTGACTGTGGCACAGTGAGTGGAATCTGGCCTCAAAATCAACTTTAATGTGCAGGGGATACTTGAAAGGTTCATTCTCTGCTATCTCTGTTAATTAGCTCTAAGCCTGGCTCCAGATGCATCCCTGAAAAAGCTGCAGCCACTGAATACAGTGTCAGTGAAAATCCCAGGGGGTAGACTCAGGTTACCAAGGGAATTTGGCCCTTGAGAGCTTGGCCATCACTGCAAGTAGGAGGAAGGCTCCTAAACCACTGGGGGAAAACTAAAGTTTTCTGCACTTTTTAGAATCAGACAGCCTTTTCATTGAAATCATACCCAGCTCTCTGTGCTGTGTGGGCTCTGGCAGTTTACAGACTACTCTAAGCCTTTCTGAACTTGTCTATTGAACACTTGGGTGCATGCAAGCTCTGCCAAACCTGTCTTTCCCCTGCACCGTCCTCCCAGGCTCTCTCCTTTTCAGCAGCTCACTCTCCCTGAACAGCAAGGGCAGATCTGTGTCCTGTAGCCAGCTGTGTCCACAGAGAGTTCCCTGCCTGCCCTCCACACCCTGGTGCTCCCCACAGCAGCTCTGCTGCTGCTGATCCGCATGTGGATGCCCATGACACCTTGCATTTTCCCTTCTCCTGAGAAAAGCACCTTCCTTGGACAGGACAAGCCCTGTGTGAGAGCAGCACGGCCCCAGGACACAGCACTCTGCCCCTCTGCCTCTGGGTCTCACCTCCTGCACGAGGGGTCTGTGGCTCTGGGGTGCATGGGCAGGTTCTGCTGCTGGCACCAATGCACAGCTGCCCTGCCAGAGCAGGATGTGCTGGGAAAGCAGGTCAACCCCTGCCCTGTCTGGGTGAGGGCCTGACTCTGATTCTGCAGAATCACTCTCTGGCATCAGCAAATATCAACTTTACCTGAATGAAACTGAATTCCCTCCAGTTGAGAGAGTTTGCGATGGATGGAAGTGAAGTGATGGCAAGTAACGACAGCAAGCCCAGGGCAATTATTCCAACAGAGATATAAATCTCCATCCTCCAGACTTCCTCCTCTACCCAGATTGTCATCTTCTTCTCCACAGCCTGGCATGACAATGAAGGTTTGTTAAAACGGGGTGCTTAGGGACAGAGGAACTGAGTTTCATCTGTTTTGGTTTTGGAAGCAGGTTTCCTGGATGAGCACTGGGTCCTATTCACATCTCCAGCACTATTTCCCTGTTTGGGAGATGTGGAAATGCTCTCTTATCCCAAAACCATTTGGCCAAAGCTAGACCTGACTTGAAGCCTGCTGGGAAGAACTGCTGAATGCTCTCAGCTCCCATGCCTGTAACCACAGCAGCAAGCCCCAAAGTCACATTTGGAAAGATAATTACAATGAGAACCCAGTTTAAAGCCATGAAAACAAATACAGATGCTTGAATATGCAGTAGTCTCCTAATAACCTTTGTTTTAAGTGCATTTAGGGGGGAAATTGTTCATGCTAATGGAAAGGAAGATGGGCTTTGTACTGCATGGCAAAGAGGAACATTTAGAACTGTCCTCTTTAGCCCATTAAATGGGTTTAATTTACTAAACAAAGATGTTGCTAGAAAACAGGAGGTAGAGGGGAAATGAACACAGGATGCTTCCCTGAGATTAATGTGCAACTGTGGCACTTGAAAAGAACCTGCTCAAGGCTGGAGCTGAGAGGCTGGGAATGGTGTTTGATGGATGCTCTGAACAGGCACTGCTGCCAAAACCAGCCATCCTGCTCCCCTCTGCCCCCACACCCCTTTCCCTCCTTTTTGGAACAAATATTTGGAATCACTCAGCCAAATACCCCAGCACAGAAAGCAAAGGGGTTGTGGGGTAATTCCTTGATCACATTCCCCCCTCAGCTGCACGAAGCCTGTGCCATCCCAGGAGGGAGCACTGAAAAGCCAGGGGCAGGAAAGAGCAAATCCCATCCTCCCATGGTACTACAGAGCTGGCTGAACTGCCTGAAGGCAGCAATCTCACACTGGATAAACACTGCTGAGAGTGTCCATAAAGCAATAAAGTCCTTTTCCATTTCCTTGTTCTTATATAACCGGTTCTTCACCACCATTTTGTTAAACTGCAGTGATGAGGACACACAACCCTCGCTGGGCTATGACTTGGTTACTCCAGCAGGCACAATTATGAACATCAGTCTGAACAGGGATCTCCCAAGAGTTTGGGAGCTGAAGGGGAACTCTGCTCCTCCTACCACTGGATTTCCCCTCGCCTAGGATTTTTCCTGCCTCTGACCTATTCTCAGACACACCAGTGCCTGTCAAGGCTGGTTTCAAAGGCTTGTCAGTGTTTCTGGGGAGCAGTGGCACGGGAGGGCTGATCCTAGCCCTGGCTGTCAATGCAGAAGGAGCTGTGTATCCAGGGAGATGGCAGCTCCTCAGCGCAGACAGGTGAGCGCTCAGCCTGTGCCGTGCGGCTGACCTGTGGGGGAAGTGCTCCTAGAGAGCTTTTTCCCACTGTCCCACACCTGCTTTGGAAAATGAATGAAAAAACCAAGATATCAGGCCCACCACCCAAGATCTGCAGGAGTTCAGGAGATTCCTGCAGGTGCTGACCTGAGGAGCACCCCCGTTACCTGCTTGACGGCCGTCTCGATCAACAGGTAGCGGTGGGAGCGGCGCATGGGCAGGCACAGGCTGTACACGGCGTGCAGCGCTGCGCAGAAGAAGCTCAAGAGACCAATCTGCTTCCGGTGCTGCAGCCACTGGTCCAGCCAGTCTGGGAAACGCCTGTACTTGGTGCCATGGTAGAGCTGGGAGCAGGCTGCCAGCACCCCGGGCAGGTAGACCAGAGACAGCATGACGTAGGACACGCACGGCAGCGTGGTGTTGACCACCTCGATGGGGATCTTGTACAGCTTGTTCTTCTGCTCCCTGATGTAAGGGTGGATGACCTGCCGGATCAGGTTGTAGGTGAAGAAGCAAAGAAAAAGCCCCAGAGCCAAAAAGATGGGGATTTTCCAGGCTGGCAAGAGGCGCAGGGGAATGTTCTCGATCTCACAGGCTGATGACATGCAGCCCATGTCCACAGGGGTGAATCCCATGACTTGAGCAATTTCTGCTACGGTGCGCTTGGCTTCCTGGTTATTTGAGCAGATCAGAACCTGCAATGAACAGAAATACACACTAGGGCAAAGAAATCAGGCTGTGGGGATTGAGTGCATCTGGAGGGATTCCGTATCACAGGGACCTATGTTATTCCAGTGAGCATCACTATTCCTGGCAGGCTTTTTGACAGGGATTTACCAAGGCTGCCAAGGACCTCTCTCCTGGACAGGTTTCCTTTCATGCATGCACCGCCAGTTTGTTTCACTGGCTCTGTTTAGATAACCAGACAACTGAAAAATACTTTTCACTTAGTCAGATGCTCCAAAGACTACAAAGTATGAACTGAGTGAAGGTACTTCAGTTCTGGACAAAGAAATGCAGAACCTAAGGGGCGGTCTCTGGGTGCCACAGCCAGCACTCAGGACTTCTTCTCCTGAAGCCTAAGGCCATTTGCTGATGCTGCCAGACCTCAGCTGCTAACAGAAACAGAAACAGCTGGGATTTAGCCCTTGTTGGAAGGAAACAATACCTGCTTATTTCCATCCCTGGCACCCGACTGCAGCGTCCACGCAGAAACCACATTAAACGCCTTTACCACGGTGCAGGCTGGGAACAGGGAGGCCAAGTACTCCGCGTTGGATTCCTTGTGATGGTTGATCTCCGTGTTGTTGCTGACATCCACCAGGATCTTGCCCACCAGCACATCAGCCAGGTCACAGAGGGTGGAGTAATGCTCCCTGAAGATCGCCACAAAGATGACGTCCGCCTTCTTCACGGCCTCGGCCTGGAAGGTGACCTCGGCTGCAGCAGGGAAGAGGCTGGCTTTGCGCTTCGGGTTGCGGCTGCCGACCACCACCCTGAAGCCGGAGCACACCAGGCGCACGGCCAAGGAGCGCGCGAAGTCCCCGCTGCCCAGCACGCCCACGGTGCGGCCGGCCGGCGGCGGGGAGCTGCCGTCACCCTCCGCGCTCCCGTGGCCCAGCAGAGGTTTGGCCATGTCTCCTCTGGACATCCTGGCAGGAAAAAACAAGGAGAGATGCAAATTCACTGTGGAGCTCTCGCACAGACCCAGACCGTATCTGAGGTCACGGGGAAAAACGCCACTTAGGCTGCTCCAACACGTGGTTTTGGTCTCGGTAGCCCAGGACCTGTTTGCCAAACCCACCAGGAAATGTGCAGTAATGTACAGGCACCACTGGAGGGGCACAAAACACCATGCTGGGTTGGAAGGTGAAGGCTTTTGTGGAGGTTTCCCAGGGTTGTGTGATCCAACACCTGCTGGATACACTCATCCATCCTCTGCTGTCCTCTGTGCTGGCATCTCACACTACAAAGCCAGGCCAACACTAACAGCAATCAGGACCAGAAACTCTGAGATTCCCATGGAGCTACCAGACATCTCCTAAAGAAGGGGTCCATGAAGATCCCCGAGACTACATTTGGAAAAGCTTCTGATTTGCTGGAGCAGAATCAAGGCAGAAAGTCAAACTGAAATGAAAGTGTCCTAAAAGTGGTAAAAGAAGAGAGTTTCAGCCCTTGCCTGTCCCAACATTTGGGTCTGGCAAGCACTGTTTGCTTCAGCTCTTTAATGAGTAATGAGAACTTACTCGTGACATTTAAAAAATATATTAAAACATGATGGGATTTGCTCATGAAAGATCTTGATGAGCTTTACAAACATTAATGAATTTTGCCCTGTAACAGATTAGATATTGAGGGCATGGACAGGTTTTAAGCAGATCAATGAATTCACAGGCAGCTCAGCAGCTGAACCTGGAGGTCAGAAGAAACTCAGGCAGAGAACTGCCAGACTGCTCATGGGCTGTGTCAATGGCTCAAATGTGCCTCCCAACTCAAGGAACTGCAAATTTACCCTAAAGGAACGGCAAATTCCTGAGGGTGAGATTTTAAAAGGGCTCAGAAGCCCATAGAACTTCCACACCAGGACATCTGGCTTTTATATTGGCACACTGCTAGAGATTATAATAAAGACCACAATTAACAGGCTTGTGATATACTGGGGATGGAAACAAATTGCCTTTGGTGTAGGGCAGTTTCACCTCGTACCTGGTCAAGTTCTTTCAAAGTGAAGGTGACCATTTGGATGGGGTAACCCAGTCCCTGGCACAGGTGTGTTTTTCATAGGCTTTTGGAAATGTCCTTCACCCACGGCTCTTCTGGGATTGGCACAGTAATGGTGCAAAGGGGAAGGGCACTTCTGCATGAATAGTTACCAATGGGAAACAAAGAGTGAGAAGAAATAAATTATTTTCATAATGGGAATAGGTTGCCAAGGGATTTCCCTGAGGATTTATGCTGTTCAACATGCTCATAGTGAATATTGACAAGATGGAACTTGTGTGTGGTGATCACAGAACGGTTCAGGTTGGAAGGGAGTTGAAGATCATCTACTTCCAACCCCTTGCCATGGGCAGGGACACCTTCTACAAGACCAGGCTGGTCAAAGCCCCATCCAACCTGGTCCTGAACGCCTCCAGGGATGGGGCATCCACAGGATCTCTTTGCAACCTGTTCCCATGCCTCACCATCCTTATACTAAATATTTTCTTCCTAATATCTACTCAAAATCATTTAAGACAGTCAAATTTTCTTGTGAAGACTCTGCAAAAGGATCTCCCCATTCAAAGTGCCTGAGCACCAAAATTCTCTACAGACACTAGAGAGACATGGCAAGAGCTGCCTGTGGGCATAAACTCCCCTAAACATGTAAACACTTTAAAGAGCTGTAAATTTGTTAAAACCACTCAGAAAAATGTTCAAAGGGTCACATTACTATGAAAACACCAACTTGGAGGTCCCTGGCAGACAAACATCAAGCAGAGCTAAGTTACTGGAGGAGATCTCTCACACAGCAGCCATGATCTCAATCCTGTTCCTCACTGAAAACCTGCAAAACACCTTCAGCAGATGGACTTTGAAACTGAAATTCACTGTCCTGGGTACAAACCCATCACAATTTTAATGACAATACTGTTTCTATGGCAGAGATCTGTCTGCTCTCCTTGCCTCTCACCAAGCACCACCTTGTCCCAGAGACCAAAAGGTGTGCTCATGGAAGAAGTGCTAGCAGGGGAAAACAAGTGCCAAAGAAGTGCATGGTGACTTCCACCCCTAAAAAACACATGTCCACTGTATAAATACAGAGATCAAACAGGACACTGCAGTTCTGCTTATTGCACTGCAAACAAAAAAGGGGGAATAAACACAGAAAGGGGCCACAGGGAAAAAGTGAGAGGGATGACTTTCAGATCTCTGTCTGCAAATATGCTGTTTTTTGGGGTTTTTTCCTGGTCCCTTCTTATCAGAAGCTTTATCACACACTCACTACTTCACTTTTTAGAAACCTTCTTGCTTCACCTTAAATATAATCATGTCCAGAACTGTTTGTTCTAAGGCCAACGCTATTGTTCAGAATAATTAGCTTGCTCTCCCATACCCCCCTCCCCTTTTTCACCACCTGTGCACACAAAATATTACTCCAAAATAAAGAAACACATCTCTGGCTCTCAGCCATGGGGGGAGAAATCAGCATTCAGGGTGACAAAGTGATTGTTACCCACAGACTCATTTCATAATCAATTTAAGGCACCTCAAAAGTTCTCTCTGTGGTCCCACTGGGATGTAAATGTTGCTGCAAGCAATCCAGCTGCCACTGAACATGTAGAGAGATGCTGGCAATGTTTGGAGATAAACATCTTTGCTGTCTCCAGTTATTTTGATTAAAAGGGATGACAGAATTAAACAGCCTTTGAAGTCAGCAGGAGAGTTACAAAGTAAGAAGACTCAAAATCTTTTCTGTGAATTTTGGTGTGATTATTTCAGTCATGCTCTGACTGCTGGGGCTTTGGAGCAGGGCTCATCCCTGCTGCCAGCCCATGGTGGGACGGTCCCTGGTGCTGGCTGCTGCCTGTGGGTTGCATTGCTGTCATTGCCATGCACTGAAATCCTCCTGAGAAAGGAGGGGAACATCCCTCTTTCACCATCAACACATTTCACTGAGACAAACACTGTGGTCTCTGCCTAACAGACGCCTGGCAATGGACTGTCTGATTAGGCAACAGCTTTTTTTCACTTCTGTATCTCTGGGGAGCATGCAGGACGCCCCCTCCCACCACCACCCCTGACTTACTGTGTCCACGCTGCTTTTTCTGCACCTATGGACAATGTCACCTGCTTGAAACTCTCCCTCCCAAAGCTAATGCACCACAGCAAGGTCAACACTTCCAGAGTGGGTGCAAAGCACCACGGCCAGGATGCTGCAGAGGAGGTCACGAGTGAATATCACGGTGCTTAGACATCTTTAGCATCTCCAGACTTAGATAAACCCCATTTATTGATCTTCCTTGTCAAGCAAACTGCATCCCTGCTGAGTTACAGCACGTGCAATTCAAGGAGATCAGTTTCTTACCAAGGAAGCTACAAGATGATTTAAAGCACAGCCCAATGGGAATAAACAAGCTCAAATTCTAACTGGGCAGCAGTTCCCTGACTAAAATACTGAATGCAGTGTACAGCTGCCCTTCAGCTCAGCTGGCAATGACACCCTTACCTCGCTGCTGTGTCCACTGTAGCACACTTGTTCCCCACGTGCAGGTCAGTGACTGCATTGCCACTACTGCTGATAATTGCAGGGCAATAGCAGTGATGGGCAGTGAGCAAGATGGGGAGCTCCCCTCTGCTGAGCACTCTACAAAAACTGCCCAGAAGGCAACTTCTGCCCCAAGGAGTGGGATCAGACAGACAGCAGCTGCATGAAACGAAGCAGTCAAATCTCTGTTGCCCAGGCAGAGGTAGGGAGGGGTTCTCACAGATGAAAACCAGGGATAATTCTACGTATTTTGTACCTGAGGCTTGGCAGAGGCTGTTAGCTTAGGCTCAGTGCCAGGCAAACAAGGTTTTTCTGCCTCTCTGCCCACACTGAGAGGCCTCACTCAGCTTTTGCAGCAGGACAGCCATTCTGGATGGAGCTGGGCTGCAGGAGCCCACTCAGGTGTCCCTGGGCTCACAGCAGAGTCACTCTGCTGAGCAGATCACCCCCTGCAGCTACTGGGGAATGGGCACACTTGTTATCCTCTTTCAACAGATGTGGGGGAAGCAGATATTAACAATGACGGGACTCCAGCAAGTTTGTCTGGGATGACCAAGATATCTTTCACCAGGTCTTTAACAATGAGACCATCTTTTGGGGCCCCTTTCACATCCTCTGGTGCAGGAGGACAGCCTAGCTGGTTCCTGTAATTTGCAGTCCAGAGGTGTTTGAGTTGTGCACACTGAAGAACGATGGACCTGTGGTGGCAAGGCATGAGCTTTGCTTCAGTTCTGGACAAAAAAAAAAAAAAAAAAAAAAAAAAAAAAAAAAAAAAAAAAAAAAATCAAGATCCATTTCAATACCCTGGAACTCAGATTTATCAGATAAAAGACAAGTTAGTTTTACCATACCTCTAATAAAAAGGCAGTGTTTTAAACATATCAAACTATGCTGAAGAATATGGCAGCAATCTCATACAGAGCTCAAAAAAATGTCCTGTCCAGTGAAACCAAACTGGTTCCTGTTTGCACAGAGGCTCATCTTTGAGCTCAGCCTCACATTCTCAGTCTGCACCACCTTGGCTAAAACAACTGCTTTTGTGTCTTCCCCAAAGTCAGTGTTTGTTTACACTGACCACAACTGAGTCTCCATAAGCTGTGGATTCAACCCGTGCAGGTCATCAAAGAGCCTGCTCTGTGCTTCAGCTTCTGCTTGGGTGCTTCTCGAGATAGAGCACATGATTACCATACACATTCCTGAACGAGCACATGGGCTGAAAGACCAGCAAGGCTCATGAGCAATCAAACGATGCAGCAGAGCCTTTGGTCAGGTCACTGCAGAGAAGTGATTTCTGCACTGGGAAGGTCCCTTTGGGCCCTGCCAGCCATGGCTGGCACGAGCAGGGTCCCACAAACACACACACTCCAGGGACGGGGGTGATCTCTGCCCCTGGGGACTTCCAGTCTGCATGGAGAGACCTTTGAACCATGAAGCCAAAGCCCTCCAGGCTCTGTTTGCAGAGCATCTCTTGCTGGGTTAACCCTCCAAAAGCCCCAGCTGGAGAGGAGCATTCAGCACTTGAAGCATTCCACTCAGGTCTTGCTCTGAGCAGAAATACTCTTTTTTTTTTTTTTTTTAAATTTATTTAAATTTTTTTTTTCTGCTACCACCAATTTTATTTCCAGGGAAAATCAAATGTTTTCCCCCCCACACAGCATCCCTCCCAGGAGCACAGCAAGTACCATGAACCTGAACCTGTTGGAACTGGAACAGATTAAAGTAACAAACGAGCTTATCCAAAGCCGCTTTAATCTCAGCTCTGGTGCACATTTCTGGAGAGCTTGCAGTCCTGCCCAGGCTGACTGGAAATGATTCCCCGGCTCTTCCCGCAAAGAAAGAGTCAGGGAAACCAAGCCTGCTGCCTTTCTGCTTGCCCCTTTTCTTCTTTCTCCTCCCAGAGCAGTTATCTCCCGAATGGCGCAAACCAGGAACTGGCAAAGGATGTAAATCGCCCTTCCAGAAAGGCCATCTTGCACAGCCGGCTGGGCCGCCAGCCAGGCCGTGAGCATGAGGAAATGCTGGGAGCTGGGCTGTGCCCGCGGCTGCCCTTCAGCTCATTCCCCCACGGGCACACGGGGCAGGGCTCGGGGCTGTGCTGGGGAGCTGGCACAGGGACATGTGGCAGGGGGGCTGGCGCTGCCCCGAGCTGGCATCACGGCGTGCCCAGCACGGCGGCACGGAGCAGTGGGGACAGGCCTGCTGTGGGCTCCGCAACCCAGACCTGCCACGGGACCCGTGGGGCTGCCGTGACCCCAGACCTGCTGTGGGCCTGCCGTGACCCCACACCTGCTGAGGGGCTGCCGTGACCCCACACCTGCTGAGGGGCTGCCGTCACCCCAGACCTGCTGTGGGCCTGCCGTCACCCCACACCTGCTGAGGGGCTGCCGTGACCCCACACCTGCTGTGGGCCTGCCGTCACCCCACACCTGTTGAGGGGCTGCCGTCACCCCACACCTGCTGAGGGGCTCCAGGAGTTGCCGCGTGTCCCCCTGGAATTGTTCTGTTCTCCACCCGATGCACTTTGCATTCACAGGTCCTCATCCCTCCTCCTGCCCCAGGGCAGCTCTTTATCTGATTACCTCATTATCAGGTATTTATCTGCTAAAACCACTTCCAGGAGCTCCTGCAGAGCCCCGCTTTCTCTCCTCTTCATCTCTCAATCCAGTTAACCTTATCCCTTCCTCTTTTACCCCCAAAGGACATGGCAAATGATTTGCCTTCTCCTCTGCAGACAGACACATTCTGTATTTGGAGAACAGGTTTCACATCTCCCTTCGGTTTTTCCCGCACAAGTGAAACCCAACTCTTTCATCGGAGCTGTTATTTACCGAATGTCCAACAACTCGGCCTCTGTTCCTTGCTCTCATTTTTCTTGGAGGATGCCCAGAACTGCATTTTCCAACTTAGCCCCTAAAAGGCACCACCTGGAGCAGAGATGCTGCTTCCCCAATGCACCACTTCTCTTTATCCATCCCAAGAAGATTGTTTGCTTTTGCACAACTGCGTGCCCCTGTTAACTCATGGGGCACAGTGTCCCTGTCCTCTGGCTCCTGTGACCACTGGCTGCCTGGTCGCTCACCTGCTGTCCAGCCGGTCAGTCAGTCCTACCACACAGGACAGAACATGTGCCCTGTTTTTTTAAACCAGCTCTCCATCTCGTCACAATCTTCAATTCTTAGTCTCTTCTCTAAAATGTTTCCAGTCCCTCCTAGCTCAGTGTCACCTACAAATTCAGTATCTGCCTCCCATCTCCATCACACACTAATGAAAACACGGGCTGACAGGCACTGACCCTCCCAACTCCATACACCCTCTGGTTTGTACACTGAAAAAAAAAATTAGAATGTTGTTTTTGGAAGCCAGCAGGGAAGCCTAAGGCATGTCCATGTCCCTGACCACAAGATGTTCTTCACCGGGACCAAAATTCAAAAATAGCCTTCAGAATAGGGGAAAGTAGAGGAGAAAGGGCTACCAGAATTTCCCACAGGGACAAAATAATCTCTTTTCCCCACACAAGCTCAGACATTTTGGCTACAGTTCTCCTATAGAACTGCACCAGCTTGTGGTCACTTTGCAGGGACAGTTCCTCTCTCCAAGGATAAACTCTCCATTTCAATGCTGAGCAGGAAAACTACCTATCTGTGATAAACAACTGGAAAACAAACCTTTGGCCTGTTTTCATCAAAACGATGTATTTTAAAGCAGTTACCAACAGGTTCTGCCATAGATATCTTCAAACTTTTCTCCCCCAAATTTGCCTCCATTTGCAGTGCCACTTCTCTGCAGCAAGTCCTTGGCTGAAGAACTTCCTCTGCTCTTCTGCAAAAACATCTTGCTGCCTGTGCCCACTGTGTTGATAGAGTAATGAGAAGCCTGAGAAAGACCTACTCTGTAATAAAACATCATGAAATGGGAATCTGACAGTCTGGGAAATCCTGAAGTTTTACTGTAAGATCGTGGAAGGCACAGACCTGAAGCAAGACGGAGTTTGCTAGAGCAGTGCTGATGCTGACACAGCACACAGGAGCTTATCTGGCTGATGTGACTCTGAATGAGAAGGTTATTTTCTCAGCTCAGCATCTCACAGTTCTTAAGTGACAGAAAAGGGTGCTTCATAACAACTTCAGGCGCTGTACTTAAGTATCGTATGGCTTCTCTTGCTTTCTTTTGGGGTCTTCATTCTCTTGCTGCTCTTACCAAGTCAACAACTCAGTGACTCACCCATTTCTAAGCCTTCCCCTCCCCAAGTGTGAGAAGAGCAAGAAAACAACCCAATGGTGGAAGCTTCTCAGGTAGATCTAGTAATTCCCTGCAGCCAGACACGATGGGTAGAGGTGTTCCTGCCTAAAATGAGCTGGGGCTTCCACCCTTCTCTGGGCCTACAGAGATCAGGCAGGACCTGAATTCAGCAGTCACCACAGGCAGCTGGCAGGAGTCAGCTCTTTGAAACCTCTTTGTTTCTTTCCAGGAAAGGCATGGAGGAATTGTGCTGAGCGTGCACAGAAATATTTGTATTGGCCATTTCCATGCCGCAGCGCCTGTTAGAAGGGTCTCCAAGATCAGCACTCTCCTGCCTTTCTGATTTTGCTTCACCCAGTCACTCAGAAGATGCACAGGACCACAAGGGGAGAAGATGGCCTGGGAGGCAGTGTGGGGTGGAAGGAAGACACAACCTATGGCAGAGGGCCAGCCCATCTCCTGCTGATCTGTTTTTCCCCCTCCACGGAGCACAGGCACGACACACAGTACAGAGGTAGCTCTGAGCCAGCCCTGAATAAGCACAGTGCTGAAAACAGGATAGGCAACCAATGTAGGGCCATGTACTGCCTCTTCTGATTTTCCCAGCAGGTCCTGGGAAGCTCCTAGGAGAGAGGCAAACACAAGTGGCTGACCAGGTAGTTATCTCTGGAGACACAGATGGGTAAGAGAGAGATGCTCTTTGCTGGAAGTCAACTCACTGCCCTGCCTTCCCCTTCCTCTCACACTGTTTGCCTTCAGTCCAGCATCCTGCACAGCAGATCCAGCTTGCTTTCCCCTGCACTGGCAGGGGTTTTGCAGGTGAGCAGAGAGACAAATAAATACCTGCAGTGTGAACAACATGCCTCCCCTCAGGACCCCAATCCTTAGCGAGACCCATGTGTGCTGGATGAGTACAAACACCACGTATTTCACCACGGTGCCAAGCTGCACTGGCACAGGTTCTGTCCTGTATCTAACCCCAGCATAAGAAGGATGTGGACCTGCTGGAGTGAGTCCAAAGAAGGGTCACAGAGATGCTCAGAATGCTGGAGCCCCTCTCCTATTAAGACAGGCTGAGAGAGTTGGGGTTGCTCAGCCTGGAGAAGAGAAGGCACTGGGAAGACCTTAGAGCAACTTCCAGTACCTGAAGAGAGCTGGAGAGGGACTTTTTACAAGGACTGTAGTGGTAGGACAATGGGGAATGTCCTCACAGTGACAGAGGGCAGGTTTATATCAGATATAAGGAAGAAATTCTTCACTATGAGGGTGGTGAGGCACTGGCACAGATTGCCCAGCAAAGCTGTGGATGACCTATCCCTGGAAGTGCTCAGGATCAGGTTGGACCAGGTTTAGAGCAACATGGTCTAGTGGAAGGTGCCCCTGACCATGGTGAGAGCTGGAATGAGATGATCTTTAAGGTCCCTTCCAACCCAAACCATTCTGTAGCTCTATGAGCTATTAGTGCTTGCACATGATCAGCAGCTGGTATCAGGCTCCTTCAGTGGTGGACATGTTATCTACAGACTCTGATTCTTGAAGCTGTGGGGAGCTCTTAGGACATTTTTTCCAAAGACTACAGTGGTGTATTCATACTAAATGGAAATGCACGTGTTGCCACAACCAAGGCTTTAGAGAGACTCACTGAAAATCCGAGAACTTGGAAAAAGGGTAGGAGGAACTTCTGCCTCTGTACCTTAAACACCAGGAAAGTTATCAAAATGTTTAGGCCCCAGAGTATGGAAAGGCTTTTGGAAATGTGCTGGAAGCTCCCACGTCACTGACATACTTTCAGAAGCTTTTTACTTTCTGTTAAGTGACAGTTCACTTAAACTTACATGAAGATGGGAAGCTGCTTAATCCACTGTAGGTTTGCATGGGAGAACCTATGAAGAAGCAGTAAATTCAAATTTGAAAATAACATTTTCTTCCGTTATGATGTTGACAAAAAGCCAACTCTAATCAGTGATGGTAAACTTATAGATAATAAATTGGTATGTTTCAATTCCTGGTGTGTGACATTTCTTATCACAGCTGCCACTGCCTTTCCCACCTCTCAAGAGAGCTGGTGTGGCTGGCCTACTTCTTCCATCATCGGAAAAAATGTGTTTCCCCTGAATCTAAACCTACTTCTATTTATGGGTGTGATGTTACAAGGTCATAATCAAAGCATAGTTCTTAACAATAAAAAGCAAAACAACCCCAAAACAAAAATAAAGAGCAAAATAAACAACTAAAACATTATTACGCTGTTAAAGAGCATGTTTTCCTGGGGTTTGATGTGGTTTTGTTAAACACAGACTTGTTGAGTCATCAACATTTTCTCCTTCACAATCACAGAGGAAATCAAATATGTGCAGTGACTGCGGCATCTTATATTACTGTACATTTGTTTCATAGCAAATGTGATTTTAGAAGAAAACGAAAGCTGGATGCAGTATTTAAATCTTATTAGTCCTGCATCTCCTCAGCCCACAGGAGTATTGATGCTGTGGGCAACAGCCTTCCTCTCCTGCTGTCTCTCAGTTTTGGTTTCTTGCCACAGCAGGCAGTTCTCTGTGTTAGTTTTATTTAGACTACTCTGATTGAAATGATCTGGGGTCCTCTATACCCCTCTGCCCAGCTCAACATTAGGAACACAAACACTCCCCCAGGCTCCCTGGTGTCCATCTGTCACGGGCAGATGTCACACCCTGGACAGGGCCATGGGACAGGGACAGTCCCACCCCAGCTTCCATCACCTGTGGGATGTTCCTACTACAACGTCACCTCTGCAATTCCTTCACAGCTTTCATCCCTCGTTACTCTTACATGGATCAAACACTGAAGTCCTCCTCCAAAAGCATCCAACTATTGTAGCTTTTACAAGTCTCTACATAGGTTCAGAAACCCCACAGCTGCTCCCTGCTGGCCTCTGAGGGATCCTGGGCCCAGGCCAAGATTTTCCCCAAGTATTTTTTATGTCTCGGTGCTGATTCCTCCGTGGCTGGAAAAAGCCACTCATCTCCTCAAAGCGTTTAGCGAGCTGAGAATGAAAAGTGAAACCTAAGCGCCAAGTGCTGCTCCCTGAGGAGCACAGCCTGAACGTCCGTCCATCCATCCATCCATCCATCCATCCATCCATCCATCCATCCATCCATCCATCCATCCATCCATCCATCCATCCATCCATCCCCGCTGCGCTCACGAGGACCGCATCACTCGGAACCGGGAACCGGACCCGTTCCGGGGGGTTTGTGCCCGGTTTGTGCCAGGAGTTTCCCGCAGCCGCAGGGATGTGCCCAGCAGCCAGGGAAGGAGAGCGCATCCCGCACCGCAGCCCGGCGGGCCTGCCGGGGACGAGCATCCCACCGAGCCCTCCCCAGTGACCGCCCGGACCGAGACACACCGGCCCCCGCGGAAATCTCCGCCCGGGACCCGGCCCGGCCCCAACACCAGCCCTCGCACCGAGGCATCTGACAGCGCCCGGGGACCCGTGCCCGAGCCCGGGGCGGAGCGGGCGGCGGGCAGGGAGCAGCCC
>VZRH01000839.1:587505-606966 GCA_013397555.1 Urocynchramus pylzowi
CCCCCCTCCCTGTCCTTCCCCTCCATGGGGACAGGGAGTTGCCTTGGATCTGCTCAGGGCTGCTGTGCCAGGCTCCTCCAGTGCCCGAGTGCTGGCACAGCATGGCACTGGTGAGCAGATGAACCTCGACAGCTCCTGGCTGCCCAGCCAGGGAGCCATGGGGAGTCCCCACCTCCCACACTGTTTTTGGGGGTTGGAGCCATCCAAGGTGACAGTGTGGAGGCCAGATCAGCTCCTGCCCCACACCCAATCAATTAGGGGGTGACCCAGGGCATGCCCAGGCTTTACTGCAGTAAGACACAACGGCAGTGGTCCCTGAGCCTCCCTGTGCCCCTTCTCCCTTGCCAGCTCCCTTGGGTTCCTCATGTGCCAGCCCAAGGGCTGCCCTGCACCCGGGGGCCTCTGGGGAGGCAGAAGTGCTGGGCAGCAGTGGCTGCACCTGAGCAGATGCTGTGACAATAGCAGAGTCTGGGGACACCGCCTCGCCCTGCCACTCGCAGTGTCACAGCCAGGGAATGGCTCAGCTTCCCCCTGAAATCCAGGGGCAGTAAATGGCAAACTTACCACTGGAAAACCAAACCTATTTGGTGGGGCAGTCAGTACACGTGGCTCCTCCTCTGGCTGTCCCAAAGCTGTGGTTTGGGCTGGAATCTGCTTTCTTGGGGCCCGGTGGCACCGTTTGGGTTGGGAAATTGGGTTATCAGCACAACAGGGTTCTGGCTGCTCTGGGCTGGCACATGGCCTGGAGCTGCCAAAAATGCCAAGCTCAGAAAGGAGCTGAGAGGCTGGAACACGTGCAATGTGCATGTACAACAGAGGTGGAGTGTGGAGATAACATGGTTAATTATTGCCAGCGAGTTAGTTTGGCACAGTTGTGAAACAGAGAGCTCATGCAGGGGAATGATCTGGGGGCTGCAAAAGTGGGATGTGGGGAGCTGTGATGGCTCTGTGAAGTCAGAGCTGGGCACACAGTGTCTTTGTTGGGTGAAGAAGTGGTAGCTCCTGCTGTCACTTGACCTCTCAGGAGTTACCCAGAAGGACTGGGAGTGATGCTGACACCGGACAGCTCTGGCTGAATCCTCATGGAACTGCCAGGAGGGAGCAGGCAGAGGGAAGCAGCCTGGGGACAGTTTTCAGGCATGACAAGCACTGCTGTGTCCCTCCCAGACTATTCCAGGTGGGGAGTGATGGGTTGTACCCCCAAAGCCCTTCTCCCACCTGAGAGCTGTGTGGGGGCAGTGGTGGCAGAGTCTGGTCTGTAGCAGACCAGTCACGCCATCGGTGGCATGTCACCTGCTGGTGATCCAGAAATGCCAGTGAAATGCCTGTTTTTCTGACCAGGCTGTTGAGGTGGCTGAATGTGAGTGACAGCACAGCCGTGCCACACACTTCAGCACCCTCCTTGCCACACCCGTGCTTGCCAGCGTGCTCAGCAGGATGTCTGGGCTGGAAGTGTCCGTACAGGGCTTGTGCACACCCGGGCTGCGCTGGATGCAGCTTCTGGATGTCCCCATTGTCCCCCTCCTGCCGGGGTCTGGCAGCGCCCCTAGGGGAGCGCAGTTAACCTGGAGCTAGCAGAAAACGGCGTCCTGCTACTAATCAGCTCCCGGCAGGTTCTCGCTTTCTCAACTGCTTGGCTTTTCGGGGAAAAGTGTCATTTATCGGCCCTTCACGGAGGAAACCTGTTCGAGATGCTCCCCGCTGGGGCTCGTCTCCGCCTGTCATGCAGGCGCCACCTAGTAGGAAAAGGAGAAAACGGACCAAAAGCCAAGGAAGGTGGATGTAGAAATTCAGTTTCTCTCTGGGAAAACTGCTTAATCCAACACAGAGCTGCTCTGGGGCTCGGCTCTAGGGCTGAGCCCGTGGTTTGGGTACTTGCAGCAGAATCCTCTGCCGGGAAATGATGAAGCGTGGAGAGGCCCCAAACTGGAGCACAGTTTGTCCAGGATGGGTCAGGATTTATTTGTTCTAAAAATAGACTTTGACATATAGAATAATTTCCAGGCAGCTCCTTGATAACATTGTTTGGGCTGGATTTGATTAATTAGCTGTATGGGTTAATTGCATTATGCTACCTTCTGCTCTGGTGGGTAACAGATGCTCCTGTTTTGAGCACTGAGGTCATCCCATCAGCTGGAGGCTTTACTTACAGCTGGAAACCTCTCTCTGCCATCCATGCATGTAGAGTTCACATTCATGGAGGCATTCATGGTTTTACCACAAATCCCATACTGCTGTTGTCATCTTCTAAGAGTCACATGGATTTTCAGTGTGATTTCCCAGCCCCATAAAACCTCCCAAAATCAACCCTTCCTGTGGTGGAATAAAAGGGGCCTATAACAATAATTTCCTTTGAACAGGAAAAAAAAAAATCATGATTTTATACCAATCTTGCGATTTTTGCTCAGCTTGACTCACCCTTTCCCATGTGGGGAGGTGATAAATGCTGGCTGTCTGTTATCTGCTGAATTCTTGCAGGCAGGCAGTGTGTCCCCTGCCATGGATACACAGCTGCACACCCCTGTGCAGCAGCTCTCTCCTGATATGTGCATGCTGTGGTGAGTCTTGCTGGAGGCATGTCACCCTCTGGTCTTTCCCCTTCATCCCCCCAAATATCAAGAACCAGAGGCCAGGGATGCTGCAGTGTCACCCAGGTCCTGGGGGTCCAGTGGCTTCACCCTGCCAGGGACTGCACAAGCATCATTGCCCTTTGCCTGGAGCAGAACATTAATTCATCTCCACTTTCACAGATAAAAGCCTGGATTAATTAAAGAAGAGAATAGAAACCACTTTGATTTCCAGAACACCGGAAACTCCTCATTATCACGGCTCCCAAAAGCACTGCTATAATTAAGGGGCTCTCACTGTTGCCACTGCAGACCCAATTTTTGCAGGCATTTACAAGTGGCACCTACATTTTTTGCTTTTGGTGAAGTACAGCAACTGAAGGCATGAATTCTGGCTCCAGGTGCATCCCTTAAATCAGCCAGAACACCACTGAAACAGCATCTAATTCCCTCATGGATTTCTTATTAGAAAACCAGAGTCCCCAATGGCAGTGTGATATAGACAGCGTCTGCTCTCCAATTATAGTCTGATTATACAAAATAATAAAACTGGGGGCCTTTTTTTCTTTGCCTGCTGTCTTTCCATCTTCAAAATACACTTGGGGGCTGTTTCTGGCTTTTTTACCATAACCAGCATTTATTAGTATTTTATTAGTATTTAAAAAAGGCAGTGGAAACTGAATTTCTCACCTGATCTCTGGTCCTCTGGTCCCTGTGACCTTTCCAGAAGCACTGATGACACTGATGACACTGAAACAGCCAGCCTTTGCTATAGCATAAAAGCAGCAAAACACCCCTAAAGCAATAACTGAGTAAATCCCACAGGAACATTTTCCCTGCAAATGCCAGGTCTTGTGCTGCTGGGCAGGACAGGAGTGCCTGTTGCCCTCTTGTGTCAGAGAACTGGCCAGGTGAAGATGTAGCTGATGATACACATCACCTCCATGGGCAGAGGTTTATCCTTGGGCTGCTGCTGCTTTCCTGTCTTTATCCTGAAATGGGGTAGGCTTGGATTAGATAGTAGGAAGAAATTCTTTATTGTGAGGGTGTGGAGGCACTGGAACAGATTGCCAGGAGAAGCTGTAGGTGCTCCATCACTGGAATTGTTCAAAGCAGGCTGGATGGGGCTCTGAGCCAGCTGGTCTAGGGGAAGGTGTCCCTGCCCATGGCAGGGAGGTTGGAACAATATGATCTTTAAAGTCCCATCCAACCCAAACCATCCTGTGATTTTCTCTTCTATGACCTCTTTGCTAAGTGTTGTCTGAAGTCTGCCCACTGCCAGCAGTTTTCTCGATGAATGTCAGCTTTACCACCAGGGTGGTTCTTCTGCTCCCTGGGTGCTTCACAGATGTGCAGAAACTGTCCTAAAAATTCTCCTTCCTTTTATCAGCTGCTTTCCCTGTCTGTTGAATGGCCCTGGCTTTGCCCAGGTCTCCCCATCCTGTCCAGGAGGTTCTGTCTGACTGCAGAACTCTCATGGGACTTCAGAGCTGGTGGGTTTGGGTCCAGTACCAGGACCCAAAGGGAGGGCTGGGTTTGGGTCCAGTACCAGGGCAGTGAGCAGTGCTCATGTGTCTGGAGTGCTGAGCTGAATATCAGACATGAAATCAGCAGTCTGGCTTGCTCTGAGCTCTCCCAGGTACTTGTAACCCATGTTTAACACCATGCTTTCCATGGAACACTTCCTTTCCTCCCTTTGGGAAGGGTAAATGCATAAAGGCTGTGTTTTGAAGGGATACTTAAAAAGGCAGAGGGTTGTTCCTGGACCTCTAACCACAAGGTTTTCCACCTCCACCTGCTGATGCAGGAGCCTGTCCCAGGCTTGCCACCCTGTGACTCTGAGTTTCCTCCCTGACCATGGGGAGCATGAGCATCCTGACATCAAACAGAGGAAAACATGTAAAAAACATGTTTTCCCTCCCAGCAGTGTTCTTTTAGTATATGGGCAATGCAAACATCATGAGACCAAACCATGGCTCTGCTCTGATCCCATTGCTGGAAATTGGTTTTGCTAAGCAAAATGTTACCAGCTTGGGAAAGGAAAAAAAAATAAAAAGGAAAGTAAAAGGAACAAATGCAAAATTTGCTTGTATTAGAGATGCAGGGAAGCATTGGAAGTTAGGGAGATCACAGACAATTGAATTTAATTGAAAAATATGATTAACTAGAATGAGACTTGAATATGAAGATCTAATTTGAATTTAAGAAACAAGCTGATTGCCTGAAGAAAAAAAGTTCGAGGATTAAAATTATTTTGTATACTATGAGTTCCAGTATAATGGGTTTCAGCTCTGCTTATATAGGATAGCTCATAAAAAAATCCCCAACTCCACTCTTGGGAAAAAAAAAGTGGTTTTACCATCGAAATTACAGGTTTTTTTGAGATGATCACAGGAAGATGGGGCTCTTACTTGATCTCATGGGCTTAGGGGAGATTTGAGCTATGGATGGTAAATGGGAAAGCTTGATCCAAGACTTAGAGCTTCCAGAATCATCTCAGGTCTGGTAGCAAGGCTTACAGCTCCCACCTTAGAGTGAGGGGAACAAAACACATACCCTGGGGGCAAACCAGGGGCCAGTGACAGGTGGACCCTTTCCTCAGGAAGGGCAGTGGAAGGAACATTTCCAGGATTGTCAAAGCCTGGTGGGGGTGGCTCTGAGCAGAAGCCCCAGGGGCAGGCAGTGCTGGCAGCTCATGCAGAGTGCTCATGTCCAGGCTCTGCTCCCACACCAACTCCTGGAAGCAAAATCAGCAAAAAAATAGTTTTAGGGAAAATGAATAGTCTGTATTCACAGCACAAACAGGAAAATTATATACCAGCAAGTAGCACAAATGGGAAAAATAAGAGCTTAATTTACAGTAATTTTGTGGAGTTATAAGCATCTTTATTCCAAGGGAGTTCTCCTCAAAGCAGCAAAATGGTTTAGTGCATCCCCCTACAGCTTTTTTAATTTCCACTTGGCTGCTGCACCCTCTGCCACAGCATTTCCAGCCACCAGCATCCTCCTCCTCACTGAGCAGTCCCACTGGCCACGGTGACACCGCTATGGCCGTGTCCCCCTGCTCCCCACAGGCAGGCAGGATCCATCCTCTGGGGATGGGTCATCTGGGAGCCCATGGGAGGCCACTGCCTGGCTCTGTGCTGGGAGCAGCTGGGCGTGCTGGGATGAGCCAGCAAAGGTCACTTCCACGTCGCCCTGTGGCAAGGCTGGCCAGCAGAGAGCCGTGGGCACACTGGCCACGTGGCATGGGACAGAGCCCGGCCAAGGGGCTATCAGAGCCCTCATCCCGGGGTGGGGATGGGGATGGGGGAGAGGGAGGGGCTTCAGGAGGAGGGAGAATTTGTTGGACTCCTTCCAGATGATAATTTTGACATTTTGCTGTCTCTGGAGGATATTGAAATAGGAATAAATGCAGCGTCAGTGCTCATTTGTACTGACTGTCACTGCCAGGCTGGGGGCTGACCTGAGCGTGCTTTTAATGCATATTTAATGGGTACAGTGGTCTCTTGGCCCCATCCTTAGCTGCTGCACACCTGCACTTTGACACCACACACCTGAGCTGATCACAGTGCACCCACTGCCCGCCCCTCCTCGCCCATCCCTGCCGTGTGCTTCATTCCCAGCCTCCCTCACCCCCTCCAGTCCCTGCCCCACCAGCATCTGCTCCATCCCAAGCAGACACAGACAGGGATGGATTTCCTCCTCCAGTGCTCCATGGAAGAACAAGAGCAGGGTAGTGCACGTCCTGCAAGCTGGTCTGGTAGCACTTCCCAGAGCAGGTGATAACCTGCCCCACACCCCAGGGATTACCCCAGATATCCTCTGCCCTAATATTGCACGAGGATCTCATTTCCGAGCAAAATCCAGCTGTGGTTTCATTAAAGAGGCTCTTGCTCCTTGTGCTGAATATTTAATTTAGCTCAAGTGTGTGTGTGTTGAGTTCAGGGTGTTGATTAAGCATGACTTGAGATAGAGGGAAATTAGTAATATGGGAAAGTGCAGTCAGTATTTCATGGCAAAGAGTAATTGAGCTAACAGTTGACATATGGAGTTGTGTGGGCAAACTAATTAAATTTTACATCTTCCCAAGCATTTGTGAGTTTTATAAGTGTTTGATTTATATATTAATTAAACCTCAGAGTGAAATAAAGAGGACACAACTATTTATACTGCAAATGTGTCCATCAAGAGGAAGGGCTTTAATGTATTTTCAAGCAGATGCTGAAGTACCTCTGTGAGTCCCCAGCTCAGCTCAGTGGTGACATCCCCTATGGTGTCTCTTCCTCCTCTTCATTATCATGAAAAAGCTCTGTGCTTTTTGGCTTTCTGGTATCTCTCTGATGGGCTGCAGACCCCAGGTTTCCCACTGACCTGCTTTGCAAGTAGCTAGTGAGAAATCTAACACATGATTTAAATATTTTTCTGATCCATTAGTAAGGCACTAGAGGTAGTTATGGCATGTCCTGGGATGATCTTGCTGAGGTTTTCTGGAGTTGTCTTATTTGCATTATTTTATATTTAAAGGGAACTTGCATTGTGTTTATTTGCAGGTGGACAGAAGGACATGGAGAAGGAAGTGGAGCATTCATGGTGGTCAACATTGTTTTCAGCCTGGTTGATGCTTTGTGGAAAATAGGAGTTCCTGAAGCTACAGGATCAGTCTGTAGTTACAGGATCAGTTCCTGAAGTTACAGGATCAGTCCTGCTCCTGGAATCTTGGGCATGGAGTTATTGCTGCAGCTGGGAGAAGATGGTATTTGGGTTCAGTGACAGTGAGGAGTCCTAAAATGTGCAGCCCTGGCCCTGATTTTTCTTTCAGGCTGTTGTGCACTCCCCACCACTGACACATCTCTCTGGAGGCCAGCACACATCTCCCAGGTCAGTTTGGGTGAGCTGGGAGCCAGTGCTGGGCTGATGTTGGGGCAGTCCTGGAGGTGCAGGGCTGGCTGGGGGCTCCTGGCTGTGCTGGGATGAGCTGAGCTGAGAGCCTCTGTGGAGCAGGAGCACTGGGTTTAATTCCAGGGCTGAGTTCCAGAGCTTGGGCTGCTCCTGCCCAGGGCAGACTGGTTTATTGCTTCAGTGAGTGTCCCTGCTCCTCTGCAGAGCTGCTCCTGCCAAACTGCCCTTACTGCCATGTATGTTTTACTCCCAGGGGTTAATGTGCCTGTAAACTCCTCTGATTCCAAAATAAATACAATAAGGAAGTGTTTCTATTCAGCTCTGCAATTATGCTTCCCCAGCAGCACAGGTGATGGGGCCATGCCAGAGCACTTGCATCCATTTCTATAATCTGGTTCTGAAATCCTGATGATGCTAAAAAATAAATCTACCTTTTATATTCCTTATTATTGACGGGTTATTTTTTCCTCTTTTGAATGGAGAAACAGGAGCTGTTCATGTCAGCAGTGATATAGGATTCAGAAGACATTAGGCTTTGATAGGATAGTGGAATTACAGCTAAAACATGGGTATTAAAACTCCCTTAAATTTAGTAAATTATTCAGGTATGTAGCATATTCTAATCTACAAATGCTGTGAAATAGATGGCAGCTATATTGAGAGTCATTCTGCGTGCCACCTGCTGTCCCACCTGGCCTCTGTGGACTCCATCAATCTTGTGATGGCCGATGATCCCTGTTCACAGTGTCAGTGATTAATATATTTATATATTAAAATCGCCCACTGGAGACCAGAGCTTTAAAAAACTTAGTGTTTGTGGGGACAGGAGCAATGTGGGACCAGGTTGGAATGAAAATGGGAGGAAAGGAAAGGCTGGTGCTCAGCATCAGTTACTTCTAAGAACTGGTGCTTTGTAGAACATCTTCCCCAGAAACCTTGAGAGAAGGAAGATGCAAAAGGCTCCATGGCACATGGCACAGGGGGTCGTGGTGCCTCCTGCAATGTTGCATTGCAACATCTCAAACCCTGAAAAAATGCAGTCCACTGCCAGATATATCCTGTGGGCTCTGCCCTGGCTCTGGAGAAGGATTCACCATGAGAGAAGCAAACACCTGCTGAAGCCTATGCCTGTCTGCCTGGATGTGACTGAAAGGTGTTCCTGGTGCAGGGACAACCTTGTGGAAATCAAAGCTACCTGGGAGCTCACTGTCTGGGATGACAATCAGATTCTGCTACAGGTACATGCTGGTGTTTGGAGAAGACCAGGGGTAATTCACCCCAGTGATTAAACATCCATAATTAAATAGTTGACAGCAACTGAAGCAGGAATCAAGGTATTGCTGATCCTTAAAAAACTTTGGGACAAGCATGGCCTTGCTAAGGACAACATCACCTGTGGTCAAACAAACCAGCACTGCTTTACCACACAGCATTTCGAGAATATTCAGCAACAAGCAGACCAACACCTTTTCCCCCCAGTTCAGCCTGACTATTAATTCACCTGGGAACAGCTCACATCTCTCTACACAGCATTACATTTCACTGACATCTTTGCTCTAATGTTGGAGTACGATGTGCCACCAGTTTGTGCATTCCTCATCCACCAATCAGTGCAGCTAATACAACACGTGGTGCCTCAGTTTACCTAGCTGTGCCAATACCTTAAACCTAGGAATGCAACCAGCACAGAGAGAATCATAATTTCATATGATAATGGGACCTGCAGATCTCTTCTCCATGTGGTGTTAAACCAGAGTATTAGAACAGGGTGCTTTGGAAACAGCCATGTGCCGTGTGATGGAGGGGCAGAGCTGGCAGATCACTTTGAAAAGGTCTGACCTGATGTGCTGGAGTGCCAGAAATTGTCCTAAATGGTCATGTCCCCATGGCCATGGGGGCTTTTGTGTAATGTCAGCTGTAGAATCAATAACCAACCTGCAGGAATAAGTAGGTGAAGCAGTGTAAAATCTAAGCAGCCTCTGTCCTCTGCTGCCACTGATGTTGAACAGGCACATGCAAGGCTGCTCTTGCATGTCCTGCATAAGTGTTTGTCCTGCTGGAGCAGGTGCCCAGGCCAGTGCTGCAGCCCTTCCCAGGACTGTGGCTCTGAAGGAGGTGGGGATGCCCATCCTGGGGCCTCTCTGCTCCTCAGCATCCCTCAGCCCTGGTGGCATTGCTTGACTTTCTCTGCATAGTCCCTATGCCCCTAGCTGCTTTCAGAGTAGAGGGGACTGGAAGAGTTGCTCCAAAATAACATATGAATAGGAAGTGAAAGGTCAAGACTTCCTTCAGAGTAATTTTGCCCAGAGCACCAGAAAACATAAGGGATGAAAAGGGATAAGGACTCATGTGGTGATCAGCCTCTGATCAGCTCCAGGTAGCACAGCCCTGGCCCTGGGCAGCTTTCTGGTTTCTGTTTCCTCTCTGGTTTTTGCAAACTGCCCTGTCAGACCTCGCTTACTGAGAAGACCCATGTGCAGTTTTTGAGATGCCGTTGGCTGCTCCCTGCTCCTCCTCCATCCTGATGTGAAATCTGTCATTGCACTCTATCAGGGTGCCTTTCTGCCTGCATCCTGGGTGAGCTCCAGATTGCTATTGATAGGTGGGAAAGCCACGACAATCTTGAGGAAATTTTTGATCTGGTCCTGGCATATTTGACAGATAACACTCCAAATACAAATGTCAAAACGCATTTAGCTTTTTTCCCTTTTCTAACTTGCCCTGAAGAAAATGCAAACACTTCTTGACAGAATCAGTTCAGGAGCCTCCTCTAAGCCAGGCCCTGAGTGTTAGAAGAATCTGCCTCTTAAAGCCATATAGATCCACTGCTGCTGTATAAAAAATATTCTTTACCCTGAGGCAGAATTACTTAAGAAAATCCTGACGTTATTAGACACCACTCTCTTCTGAGAAAAGAGTAACTATACTATTAAAGGATAACTGAGATGCTGCATTAACTGACAGTATTTAAATTACTCAGTGTCTCAGTTCTGAAACGTCATTTGGCATGAGGGCAGAAGGAAGGACTTGAATATTTTCTGGCTACCACCATGCAGCTATTCTGTAGCCTCAATATGATCTGCTGGAAGCACTTGCAGGTGCTGTCACTGCCCTCCACCTGCTGACATGAGGTATATTTAGGCTCTGGGTTTGTAAAATTTATAAGTGCAGGCTTGAACAATTTATAACAATTAATAAATAAATAGCTAGCAATTTTTGCATATGCTTTAGCATGCAGGAATTCCTCTTGCCCTAAATCAGTGTAATGATGTCAGTTAAACAATTATCTTACTTGTAGTGCCTAAGAGCCTGGCTCCACCACTCTGTTCAGTGACACACAGTTTAAACACAAAGCCAGGATCTATATTTATATGCAAATACCATCAAGTTCAAGCTTAAATCACAATATTTTTGAAGTCAAGATTGTGTGTTAAATAATACTACATGCATGTATGTAATTATATATCAGTGGTGTAAAACCCTTCAGACTCCAACCCTAAACCACAGCAGGCAGAAGGGCTGAGCCCAGAGCATGTGGATAACCACAACCTCCCTGTCTTGTGTAGATTTTGGGGGGCAGTATGAGTATTTTGTGTTAGCTCAGAGCTCTGATCCAACCAGCTTTGATAGCTCTTGGGAATATGTGTGATTAACCAGCCCAGCCACAATATGTCACCAGCACTCCACACAAACAGCTCTGCTACTGCTGGAGAGCAGGAGAGAGGGAAAACATCACATCCTGCAGCCAGGGGAGGGAAAAATAGCATGAAAGGACAGGGAAGAAACTTGAGAAGAAGGTGATAAGGGACAAAATGGAGATTCCTGAAAAAATGATCATAGGGAAGGGGAGGTCAGCAGCAGGTTAGGTGGAGCTGCATGAGTCCTGGTCCCTGGGATATGCTGGCACCCCAGCATTGGGGTTTACAGGCTGTAACTTAAAAGCACTCATTCCTTCAACTTTGCTTTCCATTTTGAAGGCTTATTTTTCCTCCTGATTGTATTAAGCCTTGCCTGTTGTGAACTGAAACTTCTCAGCACACTAATTCCTATTCCCAGTGCTCCTCTCCTCTCCTCTCCTCTCCACGGGTATTACCAACAAAAAAGCTGTGTCAGAAATAAAACTCATGAAAATAATGGAGCTTCAGCAGCTACATGCAAGTGTAAAGAAAACACATCCCGATGCAATGAGCGTAGAGCCCCGATAGAGCATGACCTTTGTCAGGGGCTAGTAATCATTCCTGGCAGTGTTTGCTCATGAGGATTGGGAAATGTGGGCAGCCCATTAACCTGTGCCACTCAGGATCCCCATGGCTGAGCACCACGAGCACGGAGTGACTGAATCAGCCCTTACAGCTCTCGGCTCCCTGCGCTGGGTCTCACAGCACGGACGGGACCTGGGGATTCATCGAGGTCTCGTGGGTTTGGAACAGAAGGGATGCAATGCAGCCCTATCCAGGGCTGTAGTGCAGCTCTTTCCTTCCCTTCATGGCTGTGGCAAACTCATCAGGCCATGTTGCTGCTTGGCCAAGTGGCAGGGAAGTCTGTCAGTCCTTCTGCAGACAGCTGGAGCTTTGGGGAGGCCAGCTCTGGGTGTTTGCATGAGCACTGTGCATGCTGATACCACTGGAAATACAGCTGGGGTGATTACCTTAATATATTCAGAAACAGAAAAGAGGATGCATCTCTTCATGGATTTGCTGTCTTTTTGCTATTGGGTTAGAATTTAACAATCTTTAATTCCTAATTTATGGGGTAATATGCAGTTCACCTATAGATGTGCTTTAGTGTGTTTCAAATATACCACTTTGTGCCTTTACATGGAGAGCAAAGCTGCCTCCTCCAGGGAGGGAGGAGGAAACCACTTCAATTAGACACTTAGAAGCTTAAATCAGCTTGCCTGGCACTCTATGGGTTTGGGGATGCTGAGGAAGTGGAGGTGTGATGTCAAAGTACAGTATTCAGCACATGTAATACCAGGGTAGTCTCACTGGGGAGTGACAACCCTGTCAGCCCACCCCAGATGGGATGCAGTTCCTCTGGTCAAACCCCAGGAGACCCAGCAGCAAGGCTGGGGTCTCTGTGGCTGGAGGTGAAGGTTCAGCCAGCCAAATTTATCATGCAGTATAACCTGAGATGTGTATAGATGTGTTCTGGCTCTATTTTTGTATAAAACTTTTTTTCTTTAGTATGAGCTACATAGTAAAATTATTTACTGGATAACAAAGCAGCGGACACAGGAAAAAAAAAACCCATACAGAATATTCATGCTGTGTGATGCTAAGCACCTGATTTAAAGGCTCGGTGTCTGAGTCTCTGCAAGTGACTGAGAAATATGTTTCCCTGAAGCACAGCAGTGTTGTGGGTGCTCTGAATGATCCTCCTTTTCTCTCTCACTCTGCAGAGACAGTGGTTGCATGTGATCCCTGGAAGGAGGAAGGTCTCTTCCTTGGTATCCAGGTGGATGCCCTGGTTTCACTGGTTCTGGACTATTTTTAGTTGTGTGCACTGATGCTGATAGCCAGCCCTGCAGGCTGCCTGCTGTGCAGGCTGGGTTGGTGACAGTGTGATGGGGTGTCTGACATGGGCTCGGGGGGGCTCGGCGCTGCCGAGTGGGGACGTCAGCCCGGGAGCAAAGCCAGCTCCTGGCTGACCCTGCCAGAGAGGTAAAACCAGAGCTTTATGCAATGGTGTGTGCAGCACACCCGGGCCAATTAGCTTGGAAAAGGATTACTGGTATGCCACTGGGATGCATCTGTGACAAGTTCAACCTCCGATGGCCACTGCGTAAGGCAGCGCTGATGCTAATATGCAAAGAGTCCCAAATTGTCATGAATTAATAAAACTAGGAGCAGGAACTCCCTAAGGAGTATTAAAACATTTAAGTCAGCATTGATTTAAGGCTCACAACTCTTATGGGCACTAGGGAGAAGGAGAGGAGGATTTGGGGCCAGGATCCCTGCAGTGGGGACATGGGGTGGCAATGGCCATGGTACAGGAGGCACAGCTTCCCAGGGAGCTTTATCAGGAGACCCTGGAGGATATTGCTGTGCTAAAGCAAAGTGCGAGGCAGAGATGAAGAAAAGGCAATGACAAATTGGAAGTGCTTTGTTTCTGTTTTGGTATCTGTGTTGAGGACTGCTGTGCAGCTCAGCTCTCACGGCAGAGCTGTCGCTCCACGGGAGCCTGGAGCGGCTCCGTGTGCGGGCTGTGACGTGCGGCCGGTGCTGCTGCCAGCCTTCGGACACGTCACGCTCTCCTGAGCAGCCATACAGGGGTTTTGCTTGCTGAAAACGATGTTTGAGGCCAGGAGAGCTTCTCCAGTGCTGGCTCCACAGCAGGATTCTGTCTCTCCGTGGCATCTTGCAAGCACTGCTGTGGATTGTGTTTACCTGTGCTCAGCTCCCTCCCACCTGCGGCAGTGTTTTGTGTGCTCCTTACCCTCAGTCCCCTCACTGACAACCAGTGTGCCAGGAGGCAAAAACACGGGGGGATTTGGACCATAAAACTTTTGGATCTTTCCTTCTGAGGATCCTCCTGTCGGTTTTGTCCCAGCTCTGTCTTGTGTCTGCCTGACTGTGGGGCTGAGCCTAACCTCGTGGAACTGAAGTGGCCAGCGAAGTGTCACGGTCCCTGCCTTAACTGAGGCAGGTCCCTGCCTTGGCTTTGTGTCCTGTCAAACACTGCCTAAGTCTCAAACTCTGTGTGATGAATAACAAGGATAATACTAAAACCAGCCAAGAGGTCTCCACACTCCACCTGGGTGTCAGCAAGCAAGCAAGACTTCAAACGGGACTGGGAGCAGAGCAGCGGGGACAAGATGGACTTGACGTGGGGACCTGATCTCACATCCTTGTAACAGCTGAACTTCAATTTCACACTGTGTTGTACACAACTGCTCTGTCAGATCAACAAGAAAAGCCCACTATATCCTTTCAGCACCTTTGTTCTACATATTTTGCTGTTAATGGGGAGAGGAATTGAGGTGGGATTTCGTGGTGGCTCTGCAGGCTCAGCAATGCAGCATCTGCAGCAAAAAGCCCCTTCCATCCCCATGTGGGGCTATACCACCATGCCAGCTGCAATCCACAAGCAATTAAAACTGCTTAGTAAGCCAGACAAATCACTTATTACATTTTCCACCCTCTCCTTTTCCATTTTTATATCTGTTGAGTAGACAAACACAGCTTTTGCAGAAGTCCTGAAAGGGAGTTTTAAAAGCTGTCCTGCCCTCCCATTTGTTTAAATGTGTTTGCAGTGAGATTCTGTCAGTGCTGGCAGACTCAGAGGATGAGAATCCTCCAGGGATTTCCCCTAAATGACACTTTCAAAGTCAGATCTGCATATGCACTGCATCAGACACAATTTAGAGAGTACATGTAAGATCCCGGTTAAAAGAATCACATTTGCTAATATTTTCCCTCTGTTTTTTCTGGGTCAGTGTGCATTATAGAAGAGGCAGAGATGACCATGTTGCAGAGTTTGATGGGATAATGGCAAAGGGAGAACAGACGAGTTCAGAGAGATTGGAGATGCTGATGCAGTTTTGTAGGACAAGGTAGGATTTGCAGGGCGTCATTCAAAATAATTGTGAAAAGTATAACTGAAATGGTGGAAGCAGAACAAATCTGAATGTGCTTTTTTATGGCAAAGCACTATTTTCAGCTAACATTGATTTGATTTGAAAGGGAGTTTCAGTGAAGTGAAGAATAAATGAAATATGAACATTGTTTTCAGATTTCTCTGTGATAGAGAGTGATGTAGAAATTAACCTTACCCTGTTGTAAGTAATACAGACTGTGATGTCTAGTTAAGATGTCTGAACATGATAAGATGAAGGTTTTCACTGGATTATAACTTTACTAAACATTAGCTCTTTTGATGGAAGCTTTTCAGCCTGGAGTTGGTACAAACGTGGTAATTTTATATTTGCTTATAGGTATGAAAGCAAATTTTCAGCACAGAGAATATAGTTATTCTTGGAAATAAATTTAGAGAAATGCAGGTAATTAATCCATGTTATAGAAGTTGTTATGGATGTTTTGCTTTTAGATATTTTGTTTTTAGAAAAAACCCCATGCTTTGGAGTGGAAGCTCCAAGTTTGACAGCAGGGATGCTCTCCAGGTGGTTCACCCTCATTTACAACCCCAGACTGGGTGAAGTGATAAGCCTGAAAAATCTCAGTCACATGAAGACCACAGAGAGACAGGGGCCTCAGTGGCTGCCTTCCTGAGGGCTTCTGCCAGCACCCAGCAGAGCCTCTGAGTGCTGAGAGAGATGGGAGACACCTTTACTGACCAGGCTTTCCCTGTTCCTGCCCATCCCACTGGGATGCTGGGCACAGCCTGGGGAGTGTCTCCTGGGGCCCTTCATGTTCCCAGGGTGAGGGATGGACCTTGCTGGGTTGCTGTTGTAGGGAGCTCTGTGGAGTGCAGTGTTTAAGGTGTTAGATGAGAGATGGGGGTTAAATTTGGTGCAGGTGACAGACCTCAGTGTGAGGCAGAACCACTGACAAAGCCTGAACCAGCCTTCTCCAGGGCTGGTTCCCCAGCAGGATGCACTGCATTTAGCTCATCACCATCCAGAGTGGCAAAATCTGGGCTCAAGAACTCCAGTTCCCCTGCCTGCAATCTGCCCCCATCCTGAACTCTCCCTGACCCATGGAACTAGGACAGATCATCATCAGGAAGATTTAAAAATCCTTGGCTTTTAACAATCAGAGGAAAAGACACAGTGCTTCACTTCAAACTCATTTCCAGGGGCAAGGTCTCCAAAGGCCAGAGACTTTCTGCCTGGTGCCATTTGATTTCCTCCTGCATTAGCATTACAGGCTGGGATTTGGGCTGATGTACAACTTTCTTTTCCAAGATGCCAGCCTTGGTTGGTGCTGTTTTGCCTGATTTTGGGATGCAGGCTGGGAAGCCAGGGGCAGTTCAGCCAGCCCCAGCTCTTCTCTGCCAGCCATGCAGCAGTGACTTTGGGGAGAAGCAGACTGAGGTGGGGCTGGAAACCACCAGAGCAAGGTTTGCTGGAGCTCATTTCTTGTCACCTCCAGTTCGTAACCCCAGCTGACCTCAGGGGGTGTTTTGAGGTTGCATTCATTAGTGTCTGTAAGAAATTAAGATGCTTCAGTGCTACAGCTGTGGAAAAGTACAGGATGAAATTTGTGCAGGATTTAGATGCACAGAGTAAGATGTGCAGACTGATGAAGAACAGAAGCCTGTTTTCCAATGGATTTGTACATTTTTCTCCCTCCACCCACCTCCTCCCTCTGCAGTGCAAACACCACCCTGTGTGTGACACTCCTGGTGGCTGAAAGTGGCCTCCTTGGTTGGCCTGTCCTGCCAGAGGTGGTGTAACCCTTGGGGACATTCTGTCTCCTCTCACCAGAGCACTGATTTGTGCCTCTCTGATTTTCATGACACTTGTAGAAATGTAATTTTTGAAAGACATTGTCACAGTTTGGTTGAAGCTCAGATATGGGCCTTACCCACTGATGGAGAGACAGTGTGGTTACTCAAGTGTCATCTCTTTTTTAGTAATCTGGATAAATATCCTCCTCACCACCAAGGAGTAAAAACCATCCTTGTCCTGAGGGGCTCAGGGAGGCCTCAGGGAACCCTGCATCTTCCTCCTTGCAGGCAGGCAAGGATGGAAGAGTGTTACTTTGATGTATATTTAATGTAACATATACAACAAGGGTAAGCAGGAAAATTGCAAATTTTTTGATGTCCTTAATTACATTTTTAGCTTCACATTCTCTTGCTCATTCGTAGCATCACTTTGGAGTCAACTGATACCACCACAGAGTTGGTGCCCATTCAAGAGGATCATGCAGATGATTTGGGATTGGGCCCAGTGATTTAAAATAATTTTACTCCTGATGTAAACAAGAGCAGAATAGAGCTGTGAAAGTTTATAAATAACAAGAGCTGGGTTTTGACTAAATCTATAGTATTTTCTTCTGGCTTTCACCTTGCATATATTAAGACATTTCCATAAATAAAAAGGAAACTTAATAAGCCTCAGAAAGGTTAGACTGTTTCCATTGGATTTTATGCCTGTTGCATAAATCCTACCCAAGTAATTCCATACTTTGTGTGGACATAATTTTTTTACAGTATAAATTCCATTAACACATTCATGCCATATGTGCCATATATTAAAACAAGCAGCCTCCTGCACTCCCAGTAAATCACTAGCATCCATGCCTGCTTCCCAGTTTTATCAGCATGGATCTGCTTGGGCAGTGTGGTGGTGAGAGATCCTGTATGGAGCCTCAGGGCTGCAAAACCAGCCTGTCTGGGCTACATCCCTGGCTATAGTGAGGCTCTTCCATGATAAAAGATTATATCCTTGCTGTGATCTCATAATAAAGAGGATAAGCCCATTGTCCCTCTTCTCTTCTCTTCTCTTCTCTTCTCTTCTCTTCTCTTCTCTTCTCTTCTCTTCTCTTCTCCTCTCTTCTCTGTTGAAGTTGACACTAATAACCTGGGATGCAAAGAATTGCTTTAATTTCCAGATGTTCCGAATATCCTGAGAATTTGTAAAAGAAAATCATCCTCTTTATCCTAATCAAAAGTAATTAAAAGTACACTTAAATAGAGCACAGATCTGTGCTTAATTCCAAATGTTTTGCACGTATAAACAACAGGAGTTGTTGCCAACTCTTCAGCTCCACAAGCAACAGCAGAGCCCCCATTTTGCTGTCACAGGTGCTTTGCAAACACAGTCAGACTTTCTGGCTGGAATACTTTACCTTGGTAATGGCCTGTGCAGATCAAAACTCCACCAAATAAGATGAAGTTTCATTGCTTGCCACAACCATTGCCATGATTCAGCACTTCTAAAAGTTGGTTTACTCTGCACAACAGGAGCGGTGCAAAAGGCCACGTTCTCAGTTACTTTGCCTTGCAGCCTTGGAGTGGATGCATTTTACTGATTCATTTCTCATAACTATGTCCTTGCCATTTTTCCTTCCTTTGGACGGAGCTCTTGGCTTTCAGACAATTCCTGCAGCCCCTGCAGCAGTTGTGTCACCATAAGATGTGTCACTCAGACTGGGAGCAGCCAGGTTTGGAAACCGAGGAGTTGCCTGACTCGCATCCGAGGTGGAGCAGGCAGTGAGTGAGCTGACAGCAAGAGGGATGCAGACAGACCAAGTCTTTTAGACTTAAGCAAGGCTTAATGCAGTTAAAACCAAGCCTTAGATGTGGCTTTTGATAATGCTGGCAATAACTACCTTTTTGGGACTTCTAGAAAGAAGTGGTCATCTCATTTTGTGATAAAACAGGTGCGCAGAATGAATGGTCTCATTTCCCCAGATGCAAAGTGTGATAAGGAAGGAGTTGGCATATCCTTTTGGGGTAAAAATAAAATTAAATTGTTAATTTCTTGGGACAGGATCCATCTTTCATTTCTGATTTTGCCTAGCACTCTGCACAAAAGGGTGCCAATGCATCACAAGCTTCCTGGCAGCTACCAAACCATGCAACACTCATGTGATACAGGGATAAGTGACAGCCAGCACATGCATCTGGGTCTGATACGACTTAGATCACTAGTAAAGACACTAGTGATGGGATAGGGAACACTTATTAAACTTACAAGCACATGGTGACAGCTGGCAGGCTGCAGGAGAGGCTGAGAAGTCCAAATAATGGCAAATCATGAATTGCATGAGTAGACCAGAATGTCATTCAGATCAGAAAAGATGTGAACCAACAGAGAAAGTCCAGGGGGAGCAGTGGGAATGAACAGAACTCTAGGGGAAAAAAGTGTGAAGAAATGTGGAGTAGACTGAGCATCTGGGGTGTGGACTGACCAGGGAAGCAAGGTGGCAACTGTGTCAAGTGTATGAAAGGCTGTCAAAGAAAGGGAAGGAATTACTTGCTTTCTCTGTCCATGGTGGATAAGACAAGGAATTGGAGGCTTAAACTGCAGCAGAGAAATTAAGGTCAGATCCTTATGAAAGTTTTTTTTTTTGTTGTTTTT
>VZRH01000839.1:616833-628807 GCA_013397555.1 Urocynchramus pylzowi
CGGGGCGGCGGCGGGCGGCGAGGCGGCGGGCGGGCTGAGCGCCGCCTTCAGCGGGCCGCGCATCGCCTTCTACGTGGGGCTCAAGAGCCCCCACGAGGGCTATGAGGTCCTCAAGTTCGACGACGTGGTGACCAACCTGGGCAACCACTACGACCCGGCCAGCGGCAAGTTCACCTGCCAGGTGCGCGGCATCTACTTCTTCACCTACCACATCCTCATGCGCGGCGGCGACGGCACCAGCATGTGGGCCGACCTCTGCAAGAACGGCCAGGTGGGTTCCGCCGCTCCCCCGCGCGGGGTCCCCCGGTCGTCCCCCTCCCAGCATCCCCGTCCCGCACCGGCCGCCGCCAGTCCCGGGAAAAGAGGCAGCGGGAGCATCCTTCGCGCCGTCGGGGCGGGGGTGCACCTCTAGAGCCGCGACAAATTCCCAACTCCCGGCTTGCAAACTTTTCTGCCGGGTTGGGGAGGAGGAGAAGCGAGGACAGAGGCGGGAGGGAGGACACAGGGTAGTGGAGGGGCTGGGAGAGAGGGACTCGGGGCTTTGATGGTGCGGGCTGGGGGGACTGATGGAGGGGCCGGAAGAGAGGTGCGTGGAGGGCTGGTGGGGGGGCTGCGGAAGAGCGGCTCGGAGGGCTAATAGAGGTGCTGGGCAAGAGGGGCAGGGGGCTGATGTGCCCAGCGGCTGTGTTGGCAGGTGCGGGCCAGCGCCATCGCCCAGGACGCAGACCAGAACTACGACTATGCCAGCAACAGCGTGGTGCTGCACCTGGACTCCGGCGACGAAGTGTACGTCAAGCTGGATGGAGGCAAAGCACACGGAGGCAACAACAATAAGTACAGCACTTTCTCTGGCTTTCTTTTATACCCTGATTAACACACAAGTGACACGACACAACTGGCCCCGCCGCTGATGGCACATGGGGCTGTTTGGCACTTCCATACCCCATCGTGCTGCTGTTCCTGCTGGTGTCCGCTGTCTCCGCAGGTCACTTTAGCTTCATTATCAGTTTGTATGTTTTTATTTTCACCCTTGTGGAAACGAAATAGAAATGAGACAAAGTGAACCCCTTCCTTACTCTCCCTCGTCTCTTCTGACCCCCACTCTCCCTTTGTCTGCCTGAGTGTTTCGTGTGTCACACGAGGAACTTGGCAGCTTGAAACTCTCGAGCGGTTCCAGGAGGGTTTAAAAGAGCCCAGAGTTTGGACTGTGTCACACACGGAATTTGAACAGGTCACATTTTTTCATCAATAAGTATTAATGACAATGATGAATTTTCAGATCGACTGTTCACAAAACGGGACTGGATCATAACTGTTTTTTCCTCTGCTGCTTTGTATGGGGTCAAGTGTAAACTTTTCTTTCTGTGCAATGCAATGCTCGTGTGAATGATGGTGTCATTAACGTCAAACCTGTTTCTGTCTGCAAAAGAGTTTGGTCATTGACCACAGCCACCCAAATACCACATTAAATTATGTTTTTAGACAATGCCTTCCTGCTTTCTGTCTCTTCCAGTGCTACAAAGCAGCACTGTGGTGGTGCCACAGGAGGGTGGGGACTAAAGGAGGGGTCACTTCAGTCCCTTAGGTCTATAGTCATATTTAAAGTTAGGATGGGGTTCCTTGCCTAGTCTTGAATATGGTTCAAGAGGGCTGGGAAGAAGTAGAGAGAGGGGAAAAAAGCTTCACCTTTACTCAGTTTTGTGAAAAGAAGGCACACAGTTATCAAGAGGTGAAAGTGGGGGTGTGGAGCGAATCTCCTAAACAGATTTACTGGGTTAAAACCTGATCCAGAGGTTAGTGAAGTACAGGAAAAGGAGTTTAATCAGTGATTATGGAAAGCCATGTTTCTGTAACATGCTTGACAAATGTTAAGAAGGCAGCAGGGGACAGAGTTTGTCTAAACCCTTGCACTTGCAGTGTGTGTATGGGTTGGAAACCACACCTGACTGGAGGTGGGTCTGCACAGTGCCTGAGAAGGGCTGGGTGAGATAACTCGCTCAAGACTGATGGATTCACACCATTTAGAAGGATTTTCTCCTGATGGCCCTCTGTAAATCCCAGCCACCCTTGTTCTTTTTTCAAAATGCACAGGTGTAGTGCATTGCTATGCATCAGTAGTGCATGTGGTTCTGAGCCTTTGGTGGAGGAGGTGTGTTTGTCATCATCATCCCAGTAGGTAACCTCCTCAGTTTGGGTAAATTGGGACTGCTCTACTGAAGCTAGAAGAGCTAAATTGATTTACAAATATTATATTTTCGTTTTGCTGTCTTGTCATTTCATTTTTCCCTCCTAAAAGTCTTACCTCCCTATCAGCTCTCTGTCCTTCCCAGTGTTAGTGCAGTTTCACAGACAAGAGGGACAGGGGCTGTTCTGAAACAGTTCTGCTTAGGCTGAGCTCTTGCCCCTGCCCTGATGTTGCAGGAGGAGAGGGAGGCACAGTCAGATGGACTTGTTCCAGCCCCACTTTGGGGCAGCCCCATGATGGCCAAGTTCTTAGAGTCACTCCTGTCTCCTGCCTAGTCCTCAGTGGGTATTGTCTTCTTGTTGGCTGGAAGGGGAGGGTCAAAGGGAGAAAGCAATTCTTCCATCCTGTCCTCAAACATCCCCTGCTGAGGGAAGCAGAGTTCATAACCAGGTACACGTGTTAGACACTTATCAATCTCTTATGTCTTGTCGATTTGTACTGTTTAGAATATGATTAAATCCAGTGTCTGAGACCATCCAAATGAAGTATAATTGCTATGGATCCTCAATTCCCACCGGATCCGTAATCCTTTTTGACTATTCCTCCCCCCTCCTTCAATGAAATGGAGCTTAGACACAAAGCCCTTGGTTTAAATTTCAAAAAATTAAAATTGACATGCAGCAGCATTAGCAGGAGCCAGGAGGAATTCTAAGGAGGTGCCTGGGCTCTGCTTTATCCTTTGCATTAAGAAGCAATTTGTACTTCTAACAAAGACCCAACTGTTCCCCCTTGGCAAAAGGGCAATGAAGATGCCTTGCAAGGGAATTGCTGTTCACAATACTTAAACAAATTTGAATCTTAGATTTTTAAATCTGTATTCCCTGGTGGAGGCTGCTCCTCTCAATTCAAATGCAGGGCTGGTGGTGTGTGCCTGCCAAGGTGTCAGTAGCTAAGCAGATGATGGATTGATGAGGCAATGGGAAGACACAGGCTCACAGTGGCAGTTTGCCCCGACAGTGATCTATGTATCTGCACATTATCAATGTCATGAGGAGGCTTGAACCACCCTCGCTAGATGTCTCATTTTCCACTTATCTCTTATGTACTAATTATCAGGCTGGATTATTCCCCAGGACAGAAACAAAAAAAAATTGCTCATCGCCACTCCACTGACAGTTTACACAATCGATAGAATGAACGTCTCCCTCAGCTGCTCACAGGCTTTTTTGTTTCCTCTCCTCATTGCAGGGTCTTCCGAGATTGCCTCTGTGGGGGGTTGATAGCTCTCACCCAGCATTTGCTTGGACAGGCTCCTCTGTCCCAGTCATCTTGGTGGTAGCTCAGTGTGTGGGTTGTGGTTTTTTTTTTTTTTTTTTTCTGAAGTAACACAGGGAAAAGCAAGTGGGAGATGAAAAACTTCAGTGCTCAGTGGTGCAGTTATCCAGAAAAGCAGAGGCAGCGCTGCGGGTGGGGACGGTGGTCCCTGTGCTGCCAGCGGCTGTGGGTAGTGACAGCAGGGTCACACACAGTCCAGCAAACAGCCTGAGGTGGCCTTGTAACCCTCTGGGCTTCAGCTGCAGCTTCAAGTGAGTCTTCCTGCCCTTGGGAATGGTCTGCGGGTTCTGCACATTTGATGTTAAAAAGATAAGGGCTTGTTTGTGAGGGGGATACCCTGGTCCCCTGGTTTGGATGGGAAGAGGAGGATTAAAGTCTACTCAAGGGGCTGGCTTCAGCTTTATCTGGGACTGGCTTTCCCAAATGATACTGCATCTCAAACATTAGCCAGCATCTGCTCTGGAGGTCTGACCCACAGAGGTGTTATTTACTTGATGAGTTAAACAAATGTGCTTTTAAGAATTGGGACATGATCAGGTGTGATATGAATAGGGAAAGCCCCCAGAAAGGGTTTGAGATTTGGAGTTTTAAACTCCAAAAACAGAGAGCACAAAAGGTGCTCTCTGTTTCTGAGCCCAGCCATGTGCTTAAGTTAAAATCATAATACAAAATTTAAGATTAAAAAAAAAAAAGACAGGTGTTCATGCTGTCAAAGTAACTTAGATACTGCACCAGCAAATCCTTGATCTTTGTGCCACCAGTGTGAAACCTTGACCCTTACCCTGTGCCTGGTCAGCACTGGCTATGGAAGAGATTCCTGGAAGAGAGGTGAGCAGGGAGATATTGAAGCACACAAACATCATGAAAGGGGAAATGGGAATGCTGCTGAGAGCCTGGGGGGTTGCCAGCCACCCCATGTCCGTGGTTGTTCCCTGGAGAAAGGGGTTCAGCTTACTCTGCTCCACTGCTAGGGAGTGGATTTGTGGCTGGCCACTTGTTTTCTTCTGTCTTAACCTTCACTGTTTTGGGAAACTCCTGGCAGGTCTGTCGGGAGGTGGGTGAGGAAATCCTGCTTTGTCTCGGGTGAGGAGGGTGAGCTGCTGGTGCTCACTGGAGTTTTCTCCAGCCAGGGTACAGAGTTGAGGAGTCCATGCTGTGAGAGCAGCTGGTGTCGGGTGCCCTGTGCCAAGTCTGGTGCCTCTGTGTTTCCCAGGATCTCAGCTTGCAGATTTCCTCCTTGATGCTCAGGGACTGGGTCAGTGGGGCTCCCTGTCCTGCAGCAGCAAGAACAGTCCCATGCTGGGTTCTCCTTTTTCCCTTTTGCTGTTAGAAAAGCAAAGTGTTGCTTTTTGTGCCTCCTGTCTTTACACACATGCATTGAGCCACGCATTGGTCTTCATCTTGCTGCTTTTTTCTTGGTGGTTTAATGCTTGTTTATCTCTTTGCTTGGGTCCTTCAGTGGCTCACAGTGCCTGGACAGGTTTAATTTGTGAACTCAAAAAGTATGGAGGATGGGTTTTGGTGGGTACTCATGTGTTCTTTTTCTGTTTATGCCACAGACTAATTATATTAAGGGGTCTGTGACAATAGAGGTAAAATAGCATATAAATCTATTTCAAAACTGTGTTAAATACTTTTTTTTTTTTGTAACGTGCTGGTTTTTTTCCTTTTTGTGATTGAACTGAATTCTGGGAAAAAATCCTGGTAAAAGTCATGTGTCTTAGTATTGTCTCTGGGATAAAGAAGCCTGTCAGAATAAAATAAAGACTAACTGAATCTTCACTGACTTTGAGACTGCAAGAAGTTTGGTCCTTTTTGCTGTGAAAGCCTACATGATGCAGAGACCTGGAAGATTAATTACAGACAAGAGAGGTAAATTGTTACGGTGTGCACACCCTGTCAGTTTTGGGTGAGAGCCTGCTCTCAGCTGGTTTCACATTTAATGGCAGAAGGAGGTTCAGCTTGTTTATAACTGCAGGGAACATGCAAATAGGGACCCATTTCTCTAGACCAAGCCCGTGCCAGTTCAGAAGTGAATCCCTTGGTCACAGAGCAGGTGCCACAGCAGCAGTGGAGGAGATGCTTCACTATTTCTGGAGCCCACTTGCTCTTGAATGAGCTTCATTTTTGAAGGTTGTGAGGGAATTGCAGCAGGGGCATTAAGGACTAAAGGGGCTGAGCTCCTGGTTCCTCTCTGTTTAGGAATTAGTTTGTTAATTGCCTTAATGGCAATAATAATAATTAGTTTGTTAATTGCCTCAATGGTAAGTTACAAAGAGGCCAGCAAGGGGCAAGGCTCGTTCCCTGGATCAGCCAGGGGAACAGGGGCATTCCCTCCTGGGTGACAGGCTGAAGCTGGGGTAGGACTTGGTGCTCTAGGCTTGAACATACATTGGAATTCCCCTTCTTTCCCCCTGTATTTCAGGCTGAAGCCTTGAGAGCTGGTGGCTTCAGGTGAAAATTTGAAGGGTGCCAAGCCACTGTTGTGTCCTGGCCCCTGCCACAGAGTGCTCAGCAGGATCTCTCAAGGTTTTGCAGAGCAAAATTCAGAGGGAGCTATGAGTGATGATCCTGTTTCCTTGCAGAAAAAGCCACAAATGCCCACAAATTGGGTCCTTCCAATTATAAAATAGCCTGAATTAACCATTCAGCTGAGTGGCACAGCTCTCTCTATATCCTGATAAATGGGAGTAGATTTTCTTCACAGGGGCTTACGACATATCCCTCTCTGTGCATTTGCTCCCATTTTGGGTTTTTTTTGGCACGAACTAGGGTAGAAACAGAAAAGGCTTGCTTGATCTCTATGATCTGCTGCCCTATTAATGCAGGATTATTTCCTCCAGTGCTCTGTGAGCACGGTGACACAGAGAGCATGGCTTGCCTGCAGCCTTTGACTGTGCTCCTCCCAGCGAGGGCACATTCACATGATCCTGGCTCTCCGTTTTGCTTGCAGCTGCCAGATCATGTCTAGAAAAACAAACAAAAAAAGTAGTGAGCCCCAGTCTTGAATGCAGCTGAAATGTTTTCTTGGTGACATTTCTCTTTGTCAACAAATTGCTTATCACTTAAGTGTTGTGTTGTGATCCCCATCCCAAAGAGGAGAGATCTGCTGCTGAGAATGGGGGGAGGAATGCTCAGGAGAATAACTTGCTTGAAGATGTGAGCACAGGCTTTATGAATGATGATTCTTTGTTGGATCTTAGCTCCAAGGTGCAATTTCGGTGGTATGATAATGCAGAAAATGTTTTAAGTCCTTGGGGAGGAAGCTGCTTTTCAGGTGGTGTCTTGCTCTTCCCTCATTATTGTAATGCTGTTCTGAAGCTTTGTGTCAGTCATGCTGTGCTGCAGCATGTGAATGCTGGGGGTGATGGAGATCACATCCAGGTGGATCTCTCTGTTTTGTTTTGGTATGCAGCTGAATTCTTCACATTTGCTTCCCGTTCTTCTAGCACCTTATTTTTCACAGAGCTGTGCTGCTTGGGAGCCCAAGGGCCAAAGTTTGCTTCCAGGTGTACTTATCTGATTCTTTTCACACTTCGTTTTTCTCACACTGGAGTCAGAATCAATCCTTAGGTACATTACATGTATCTTCCCTCAGATTGCCAGTGTGGCAACTGGTTAAGTAGTGCTTGGGGATGTAAGATGAATCTCAGTTTTTGTACCCTAGAGGTGGAAATGGTTCAGGTCCATTTTTTCATCCTGCCCAGTAAGTGTCACTATGTAAATGCTTTTCAGGAAAAACACCCCGAGAGGGCAGGACAGCTCCTTTTGCTGAAGTCTAGCAACCTGCTGAGGAAAGAGAGGTGTCAAATACCTTTGAAGCTCAGCTCCTCCAAGCCCCTGCTGAGGGCATTGCTGCAGCTGAGAGAGCTCAGATTGTAAACTTCAGCCTCCCCTCTCAAAAGGCAAAGCATCCTTGAGGAGTAATACTGCTGCTATTTATCAATTTGCGTGAGAATGAAGCCTGAATACTATTAGAGCTGAAACACTAATTAAGCCAATAAATTCCTTTGTCTTTTTGGGTGTGTTTGCAATTAATATGCAAAATCCCATTGATTCCAGCAACTCCATAATTCACGATGCAGTGTTATTACATATTGACGTGGTACCCTGTGAAACATCCAAAAGACACTGCTGTGCATAGTAAGGATCCTGCTGTGATCCCAGTTAAACTGCTACAGGCTGGCTGAGTCACAGCACTCCACCAGGTTCTTCCAGAAGCTTGGCTGTCAGTGAAGGGGGTAGGAAGACCACACAGAAACGTGTCTCTGCTGAGCATACGCTGTGTCTCAAGGGCTGTTTGCACTTTACATTGCTTTCAGAATTACAGTGGAAAAAAAAGGAAAGATGCTTCAGCTGATCCTAAAAAAAAAAAGGCTGAAACTGATGCGAATAGAAACAGATCGTAAAGGAAATATGTATTTGGATCAAAGCAAGGCAGTTCTTAAAAGCTGAATTAGCTTTAATTTGCATCTGATGGGGCAGTCTAAGTAATCTTTCCTCAAGGTTTGTTCAAAGCTATGAGAAGGGAGACAGGACAGGAAGGCTTCTGAGAGATGGAGCACTTTCTCTCTTCCAGGGGAACATTGTTTTGGCATCCTAGGACAGAACAAGAGTCCTTGACCAATGAACCCTGCGGTGACTCTCTGCCTAGAGCTGCCTTTTGCAGCATCAGAATAAGTTCTGCCCAAATATTTTTCAGCATCCTTCCCTAAAGCAGCAAAATCAGGAGGACACTGTAAGGAATGATTGGCTCTTAGTCTCAGAGCATTTACTTGAGGGGGCTGCCTGTATGAGGCTTTGTTGCTGTTTTTTCTTACATTGGGATGCCTTTGCATCCCCAGGTCTGTGGCAGCTCTGCTCTCAAGCTGGAAGGGCTCAAGGAAAGGGGAGTGGTTGGTAGAGTAGATATCCTTCATGGGGTTGGTCTGATCCCCATCAAAGTGGGTGGGCAGCAGCTCAGTGGCTTTGGTGAAGCAGGAGCCAGGTTAAGCTTAATCTTGGGCTGGGGTTTTGTGGTGTGATCTTTTCTGTTGCTGTTTTCATTTCTCAGGAGATTATTGGATTTGGTCCTGGCATAATCAATAAACCTCTGTATTGATATGTGCAGCCTCTGGAGCAGAGCATGGCATGGATGTGCCTTTAGTTCAGAACAGCACAAATCAAATACACTGTTGTTGAATTAATTTGTGGTTGGTGTTTTCTGATAACTGCAATTCTGATTTACTCTTCTGTTCCCACTGCCATCCTTCTAAAGGCAAAAAAAGAAAAAAAAAAAAAAAAAGGCAGTCAGGGTAAAACTGAAGCAATTGTAGATGCATTTGATCCCCATGTATGCAGAGGCTGCATGACAGCTTTAGAGAATGGAAGATGAACAATATACAGGATTCTATCTCTGATTTCAGGCACAACAATAAAGCAGAATTCTTGATAGCTTGTCCAAGCTAATTTTCTTCTGAGTTAGTGCACTAACTACCTACCTAACCACAAACTGTCCTTTTGCTTTTTCTTTTCTATTAGTAGACTAATAGGATTGCCAAGCTTTACTTTCTAGATGGGTCTTAAATGGGAAGCAGTTTGTTTCATGGAAGAAAGATGCTTGGGGAATCAATTTATGCCAGCTTGTAGCCACCGGAAACCTCTGTACTCCAGCAGACTTTAAATTGAAAAATGGAGCTTGCTCTTCATACTAGATTTCTCAAACTACTTACCCCAAGCAATAGAAAAGCAAACTTGTCAGGTAGGTAGGGTTTTTTTGAGGTATCTGTATGTGGTTATCACTTGGTTCACTTCTGGAAATCTCCAAGTGAATTATAGGAGCCTGAATTGCTTAAGAAGGTCAAATGAGGTGAATATAACACTCCCCTCTGGCCTAAAAAAATTCATTAATTGTGCTGTCAAATGGAAGTTTGGGCAATGGCAGAGCTGACTTTTTAAAAACTTGTTTTAGCTCTTACAAACTGGTGGTGGGAGGGAGTAAGGTGAGAGGAGTAAAATGATTTTGGGGTAGGATTGAGCAATCACCTGTGTCTGCAAAATGAGTAGTACTTCTGTCCTCAGACCTTTCTACAAGGCACAAATACAAGGGCAAGTCTTCCAGGGGCAGAGTGGCCTGGTGATTTCTCATGTGTTTCCCTGTAGGCTTCTCTGTGGGTGGCAGTTCTTTAGGCAGGCATCAGAGTTGGCATCAGGTAATGCAGAGAAAACATGGATTTAACAGATGTGAATCTATTTCCTTTCTCTCTTTTATTCCTCATAAATAAGAAGATTATCTGCAATTGTAGCAAATTACACTCAAAACAACAGTGGAAATACTATAAATATTGATCATCTGATTTGGTTGAATACAGTGAATTCAAAGCCTGCTGGGTGTTTTACCAGGAGACAGTTATGGATGGTACATTGCCAGGAGGAACAGTGTTGTGTGGGACAGTGCCAAGTGTGTCCTGTGCTCTGCTCTGCCCAGTGCCATGGTTAGTGCTGACACTCATTAAGCAGAAGACCTGTCTGTTAAATTTGCAGATTGCATAAAGGCAGAGAAAAGGATTAACCTCAAAGGGGCTCTGACAAAACAGGAAATAAATGTAAAAATACCAGGAGAGAATTAGAGATGCAAGTTACCTGTACCTGGAGGCAGACCATGGCATGGACATGAGCTGGAAGTCAGAAGGAATGGTCCTGAAGGACAAGAGAGGAAGGAAAATGTGTTATTGAGATAATTTTGGATAGGAAAGAGTGAGGACCTTGAGATGTAGTAGTGAGGTCAAACAGAAGGGGAAATTTTTGGATGGTGAGGCATGGGAGCAGGTTGCCTGGGAAGACTGTGGGTCTCTGGCACAGTAGGACTCTTAGAGTGCACCAGACATCCATCAGACCTAGCTGTAACATTGCTGTGTTGGGGTGGGGAGCCGAGCCAGACTCCTCAGACCATATGCACTATTGATTTTCCATCACCCTTCCTTTCTCCATGGATCTGCAGAGATATATACACCCACCTGCCTGCCTGTAATAGAGCCCTCGAAAAATGGAGTTTGGTGTGTTCCTGTGCCCCCAGCAACTCTCTCTCTGCACACCAGAGTGACTCCATCTCTGTTAGGTCCATTTTGGAAGGGCAGGTGGAGGTCCCTGGGGTGATGGCACGTGGGCAAGGTGATGCTGGTGGAAGGACTCTTGAAGGGAGCGAGTTCCTAGGGCTAAGCCCTGTTATCATAACTCCAGACTGCTGGAGCTCATGATGTCCAGGATCCCCCCAGTCCTACTGAATGGCTGTGCAAAGGTGTTCTCACCACACTGGGTGCTCCTTTGGCATAGCTTCTACAAATCTGAGCACATTATTTCTGTGTCTGAGCATTCTGGTTTTGCATCTATGGTAAGAAGATGGAATAATGGACCTGCTGATCAGCAGGCATCTAACACTCAGGGGCCTTTGAGGTTCTTATTAATTTCTCTTGAATAAGAGAAACTTAAATACCTCTGAGCTCCAGGAGTGCTGTGTGTATGTACCTGATGCACCAGCACACAGCTCCGTTCACCCCAAGCAGAACTGAACATTCAATGTTTTCACCATAGTGTCCCACACCAAGTGAGAATGCCTCTGAATTTTTGACTGTTTTTTTTTTAGTCTGTATAATCCACAGATTATATGTTAAAAAACATCTGTCATAACCTGAAGTATTTTCCTATGTAACTTGCCATTGGTAACTGTGTGAGTTACGTGCAGGGGTTTATCTCAAACTGCAGAGGTTTATCTCAAAGCTCTGTATCCCTACCACTTAATTTTCCTGTTCCTGTAACCCCTTTGTCCAGCATCTCTGGCTTTGTGGGGGGCTTTCTGAGGTCTCCTCTTCAAGTCCTAATGCACTTCCAGATATGTCAATCCCACATGTGGAAAATATAGTGTTCATTGAAAGAAAAGTTGGAGGTGTAAAAGGAAAGGGGACGGCATAGTCTGGGTATCCTGCTTGTGGACTTGTTTGGTTTTCCCTCCTATCAGCTCAGATTATCAAACGGAAAAATGATAATATTTTTTTGAAAAGAAAAAAGAAACCCCACTGTAAAAACATTCACGCTTTTGAAGTCTCCCCTTGAGTTTGCTTTGACTTCATTCACAAGGATCTGACTAGCCTTGTTTCCATCCCGGGCCAGAGCTGCTATATTTAAGCCTCCTCAGGACAGGGTTTACAGTGGCAGTGCTGACTCACACTTCATTGAGAGTCACAAACAGTGGCTCCTGTGATGCATCAGCTGCTGCCAGACCCAGACCCCGCTGTCCCTGTCCCTGTCCCTGTCCCTGTCCCTCGCAGCCGAGCCCGGCAGATCCCAGCGCCTCGCAGGGCTGAGCCTGCCGCAGGAGGGTGTGGTGCAGGGGGTGTGGTGCAGGGGGTGGTGCAGGGGGTGTGGTGCAGGAGGGTGTGGTGCAAGGGGTGTCCTGCAGGAGGGTGTGGTGCAAGGGGT
>VZRH01000839.1:629161-641757 GCA_013397555.1 Urocynchramus pylzowi
GGAGGGTGTGGTGCAGGGGGTGGTGCAGGGGGTGTGGTGAGGAGGGTGTGGTGCAGGAAGGTGTGGTGCAGGAGGGTGTGGTGCAGGGGGATGTGGTGCAGGAGGATGTGGTGCCATCAGCCACTGCTGCCCTGGCGTTTGGCTGAGCCAGCATCACACGGTGGGGCAGCATGGGATGTGTGGCAGTGACTGAGATGAGATCATTGGGAAGTGAAATCAGATTCAATTGCATTAGAAATTCATGTCAGATAAAGCCAGCCGAGGTACTGCAGAACTATACATACATCTGCTTAATATATTTATTGCATATCCCTCCCAGATTGATTCTGGGCTTAAATTAAAAAAAAAAAAAATTTTATTTTTCTTCTTCTCTGTTACTCATCTGGTAGTTTTGTAATATTTAGCTCTTCCTCACTGTTTGATTGGATTTGTGAACTTCCCAGTTGTGTCAATAAAGTGATCAACAGAGAGATGGAGTTGGACTTGGCACAGGACAGTAGCGTGGCAGGTTTTCCTGCTCAGGTCTGGTGTCACTTGCAGTCACCACCAGCAGGCTGGACTGACCTGTGGGCAGCTCATCTGTGCAGCCCAATAGTAACACTGATTAAAGTCTGGCATTAGCAGTGTAGCTTGGAGTGTACTTCAGGGCTGATTGGCTTGCAGTATGCCAGCAGAGTACAGGTGTAAAAGCAGTCTCCAGCCATGCCTGCTTTTTGTGACCAACAGAGGGTTCCTCCTCCAGCCTCTCTCTGGGGTGTTGTCCTGCCTTGCTCCTGGCTCACAGGGACTGCATTTATTTCAGTGATAGCAGCATGCAGGGCTGTAGAGCTATTAGTGACTCATGGAGTTATCCGGACTTTATTCAAAGGCTGCTGGAACACAATCCTGAGTAATGTTTTAGGGGACCCTGCCTGAGCAGGGAGGTTGGACAAGATAACCTCCAGTGGTCCCTTCCAACCATAACTGTTGTGTGATTCTGTGACTTTCCACCTCCATAACTGAAATAGACCATGACCCATATGTGTCTCTAGGAAGGCAAATCACCCTTCTTTGGTGGGATTACTCATCTCCCCTCCTCCAGTGCACACTTTGTCCTCTGTGCTCTGGTGCCTATGAAAACCAGAAGCTGGAGCAGGGGTGCCCAGACCAGAAGCTAAATGTTGTATTTCCAATGCTCCTTGGTCTCATCTTGTTGGGACTAGGCTTGGACCTGCTGAGCCTGATGTGGTGATTTTGTATTGTTTCCTCCATGAGTTCATCTGCTTCCCAAACAACATGCAAGGCTGGTGTCCACAGCACTGTCCTGCAGTGATGAGTGATCTGTGCTGTGCACAGCAGTCCTCTTTCTATCTATCTATCTATCTATCTATCTATCTATCTATCTATCTATCTATCTAATCTATCACTTCTTATCTCCATCTGTCACTTCCTTGGCTGTGTCCCTTCTTCAGTCCAGTGGGACACGGCTTCTACCTCTGGGCTTCCCCACCTTTCTCATGCTCTCCCTTTCAGCTTCCATGGAGAAAAGGGAATCTCTAAGCATGGACCCAGAGTGCAATACAGGTCACTATGCTCTGTGTTTGGGGCCCCTGTGCTGCAGCCCATGCTGTGGTGCAGGCAGGCAAGCCCTGTCTTTGCAAGTACTACAGTGCCTCTGAAAAACGTGTCTGGAATGGAGAAGTGAGAGTGTCTTCAGTGTCAAATAACCACACTACAAATTTGCATGTTTTGGTGCAGTCTGTGCCACCTGGGAGCAGCCACATGGGTGGGATGTCCATGGGACAATTTTATTTTAGCCTGTGCAGGCAGTGGGAGTCCATGTAGCCAGAGGGTGAGGAAGTGAGGCTGTGCTTCAGAGAGGGTGAAACTTTGGCAGAGCTCCCACCTTCTTCAAAAGGGGTCTGTGTGGTCTGCTGATTAAAATGATTTTAATGCAAATCAACATTAGCCTGTTCCACATTGCGTGGAAAATGGAGGCAGAAAAAAGAGAATGGTTTGACATGGTTCTTTTAGCCTTTTGATTCTCAAATTTTGGTGAAGAGCAAGGAAACTTCTGCTAATAGCAACCCTCAGGGTAAAGCCTTTTAAAAATATTCCTGGTAGGTTTTTAGCCTACTAAACTAAGCCAGAAAAACCCCGCCCCTATATTCAGCAGTTACACTTAATGAAGGGTATCTCTTAGGTGTCATTTCATCCTTGATATCACCCAAAAATTAGAGAGAGAAAAAAATATCAAAATTTAGGCAAACCAGTGTAATCTGGAGAGATTAGATCTGTGAGGGTCTGTGACCTGCAAAAAAATCAGAGAGCAAAGCAAACAATGCTCTGTGTGTAAGGAACACTGACGAACATATATGGGGATGGGGAAGAAGAGTGCATCAGGCATTACCTGCTGATGCAGACACCCACCAGGCTTGCTTGTGTAGTGGTTTGTGCACACACTGACTGGGCTCAATGGTTTTGCCCCCATCTGCTGTCTCAGAGGAAATCTTCATGCTGCCTCTGCCAAAGCTTGGTGGACTAAAACTTGTGGAGGAATGATGCATGGTCAGTGTGAGAGCAAAGAATATTGCTCTCATATTATCTTCTACTTCTTGTTCTACCTACACCTGAATGTTAATTTTTGCTTTCTCTTCAAGGGAAGCTGCTAAATGCAAATTACCTCTACACCACCAGAGAAGCTGATAAGGTGATGATAAAAAATATACAGAATAAATGATGCTAAGCACTGCATTATTCTAGAGAGAGCAGGGGAAGGCAGAGGGCACTGTAAATATCCTTTATGTACATCCCTGTGGAATCCCAGTGGTGTAGAGCAGGAGAGGGCACAGAGCCTTGGGGTTCACCCAGGCACTTATATAAAATAAGATGCAGCAGTGTGTGTTAGAGCTAAGCCATAATTAAACACCCCCAGGTAGTTTAAATGAGACGTGCACATTTAGAAGATAGTTTTTAGCAGATCATGTCATCATCTGACTGCCAGAGAAAACAAACAGCTGTGGCATGTACTTTCCAGCACTGTTTGCACAATGAGCATTGAGGGTGTGTTGGCTGTGGGTCCAGAAGTGTGTTGTGCTTGTGCAAGGATGTCAGAGGGTTTCAAGCTGGTGCCTTCCACTCTCCTTTCCTGTCTTGGTAGGTGTAACTCACCCCATGCTCTCCCTCCACCAGGGCAGGCTGACAGAGAGCAGCTGGGGCTGTGGTCCACAGCACCTTCACTCACCCCCTCTCCTGAGGGGGTTGGCACTTGGCAAAGAGCAGGCAAAGCCTGAAACCTGAAGCTGCTCTCACTGTCATGGCAAGGATGCTGGAGCTGATGGTTGAGGTGCAACTGCCTGATGGAGGTCAGGGCTCGGCAATTGTGAGCAACTGGACCAGGGTGTTCTAGAAAGCAACTGTCCCATCAGCTGGGAGTTCACCCCTCATGAGAGGGGCTATTGAATTGAACAGGCAAATGTGTTAGCTTGAACCTCCAGGAAGGTGTTTTCCTCAAGGCTGAGCCACTGGAGCCCATTGGAGCCAGACTGAATTGTTACAGCAATGACAGGATTTGCACATGCTTACCACCCATCAGGTGTGAAGAAGAAACTTCCAGCTGAAGGAGCAGCTGCCTTCCTGCCCAGCCTGTCAAAGCTGTTAAATTGCTCCAGCTTAATCACAGGGAACTCCTTGAGCATTTCCAAGGAGAGTGTCTGATGAATATGTGCATAAGGCTCTGGAATTCAATTTCAAGCCAAAAACGAGGAAAGAAAAGTTTACCTACAGCACTGTAAGCTCCTGGTAAGATTCAAAATGGCTAAACACCTTGTGTAAGTGCTGGCAGCCTGTTCCAAACACATTGAAGCCTACCTTTGCTCCATCAAGGAACAGGAGACCAGCCCTGTTGGTGCTCATCCCCTGTGCACTACTGGGGTGCTGGGACCTTGCAGAGTTTGGGACAATAGGCTTTGACAGGGTTATGCTCATTATTTTTACAGCCTTGAAGAAATGAGCAATTCCTCTGTAGGATCATTGTGTTTTCCTCATCCAGTCTTCTGCAGAACCCCTGCAATAGAAACCTGCAGAACAAGAGGCACCCCCTGATGTCACCTGGCCTCTTGTTCTGCAGCTTTCTGCTGCAGGGACTCTGCAGAAGGTGGGATGGGGAAAATGCAGGATCTGTCCAGCAGTCAGCTGCCTGATGTGGCAGCAGTACCCTTGGTGCTGGGGGAGCATCGTCCTTGCCTGCGGAGACAGGAGGGAAAAAAGCCTCAGTTCCCAGCGGCAGTGCTGGAGATGCCGGCCAGAGTTAGGACTGGCTTGATGGCTCCTGATGGGAGCAGGACAGGAGCCTGGAGGTGGTTTAACTGTGCCTCTGCCATCACCATGGTGGTTTCTTTGTGTTCTTGGAGGTGCTGTGAATTAAGGGACACTATTAGGGTGCCAGGTGGGGTGGTCTGGTGAGCTCATTGCATTGCAGCCCTGTGGCTGCAGGGGATGTGCCTCCCTGCCTTGGAGCTTTGCTTCAATATTTACAGAACACATTGACACATGTTTAAAAAGCTTCAGCTGGAATGAGCAAGACCAAACACTGCTGTGGGAATGTCACTGTGTCCCTTCTTAGAGACAGTGTGGGGGGCTGGCTGTGGGGCCAGAGCTCTTTGGGGAGGACAGGGCTTTGAAGGGAAGCTGAGCCTGTAGCAATGGATGAGCTTCTGCACAGGGCAGAGGTGGGAGATATGGGAGGGAAGGGATGCTTAGGTCTGTGGTAATAGAGTGAAACATGGAGCAAAGACCCAACTTGAAAGGCTTTGTAAGAGATGTCCCAAGGAGGGCAAAGACCAGTTTGGGATAGAAAGTGAACCAGCTTTGGGTCTACCAAGGAGCCTTTAGAGATACAGCAGTGCACCCTGACTGGGAATAGCCCTGTCCTGCCCGAGGGATTATCCAAGGGAACCCTCAGAGCCACCTTGCAATAACTCCTTGGTCCCAAAACACTCAGTCCCAGCATAATCATTGTCATGATTATTCCGTGCTGGGAAAGCTTGATTTTCCTAGGCATAAAATAGATGAGTAAAGGGTGGTAGCAGCTAAACACTTCCAAAAGCTGTTACGGATATTTTAATGTTGCTGTGGACTTGTTTTCCAGCTTTCTCTAAAAACCAGTTTGGGGTGCATACAGATGCACAGTGTTGAGCTTAGTGTCTCTTCAGAGAGGGAAAGGGACCAGATCATCACTTTGCTATTCATTTCCAAGGGCAGGATGTACAAACAATATCAATATTTATTAAACAGCTTTGTTTATCCCAGGTTTGTAACAAAGAAAGTGACTTAGATTGTGGTGTTTGTCCTCTTTTCAGTGTCCTGTTCCTCACCTAGGTTTGCAGGTTTTTCTTAATGCATATATTATTTGCCTGTTTTGAAGACAACTATATCCTGAATATCTTAAAAAGGGAAAGTGGCACTTGGTTTCTGGTTTCCTCAGTGGTTATATCATTTCTGCTTTTAAGAGTCCCTGTCTGTGATAGACAGCAGCTCTCACTACCCAGGCTTACAACAGAAGCTTTGTTGTCTGATTTTGCCCTTCCACTCTTCCTTCCTTCCCCTCAGCTGCTTTAAATAAACAGAGAAGTTTTAAGTTCAATGAGACCAGTAAATTTACAAAATCTGCTCCTATGAATGGCTTATTTTTTTTCACTTCAGCTTAAATCTGATTTCAAGTGACATTAAGAAGAAGAAAAATATTCAAAAACCCCCAAAGCCCACTTACAGCATCGTGAAAGTGCCCAGCCAGCAGTTTCCACAGCAGAAGCTTTGCTGGAGGCTGTTTGCTGTGTCCCTTGCTGATGGACACATGAAGAGTGCACAGAGGGATTTCTAGACATCTCCTGCACTACAGAGGTGAGAATTTAGGTATTTACTCTTTTTTAAATATGCAGAAGGTCACTCCCATGCATGGGGACTCTGCCACTGCTAGCTGCATCCTTGCACAAGACAGAAACACACTGTAAGGCACAGTGCTGCTGCCTCTGAAAGATCAGGACTGTTACCAGCTGCTCCCTTTAAATTAATTTTCCCAAAGTCAGTCACAACATGAGCAGGGCGATGATCCTGATGACACTTCCCGAACAATTAGCACCGGGAGCGAGGAGCACCAGAGGACTCATGCCATGTTCTGTGCTGCGTGTCTTCAGTATAAATAGCCTGGCTGGAGGATCTTTTGCCCAAAATTATGATGAAAGGGTGATTTTATGTTAATTCAACCTGTCAGTTGTGTTTAAAACCAGGGACACTTTCTGCCCTGCTTCGATCAGGAGAGGAGCACTGGACTGATTAAACTAAACAGCAGGCAACAGGAGGGTTGTTCGTAGGTGGCTGGTGGGCATGAGGGCTCGTGGGGTGGGCACTGTTGGCAGGTAGCTCCTACATGCTTCACAAACTGCCTGCTGTGTCCTCACGCGTGAGGAGAGGCCATGCTCTGCACATGTGGATACAGCCAGGATAAGGAGCACTCCTTTGGAGCTGTGAGTGACCTTGTGATGAGGCACCAAAGGAGACCACAGGGCTGTCCCATCGGGAAAGGTCCAGCATGACCCACCAGCCAGGTGGGTTGAAAGTGCCCAGCGACAGCCTGGCTCTGGCTGTAACTGCTGACAAAGCCAGTGGTGGCTGTGGTTTGCTGAGCTTGATCTCCAGGTGCTTTGCAGGCAGCCACAGTGACAGGTCCTAGAGGAACTGTGTTTGCAAGAGGACACTTGGCCATCTCAGATCTCATTCCTGCACTGCCTTCCACAGGCAAAAGTCTGTGGAAAGGAAATAAAACCCTTGGGATGGAAAATACTACTTACAGTGCCAGGAGTTTGCTGAGTCCTTGGCAGAGGTATGGTCCTTGCTACATAAGAAGTAGCACCCAGCCAAAATAACTCAGACTAAAACTCCTTCAGAAAGTCCTTTAGTAGATGGTTTTATCATTCCCTTTCTGTGTTTTGACCAGGTGTGGGCCAGTGGAAGGAGAGAGGAAAAAGTGTGTAAACCAGGGGGAACATCACCATGCCCAAGGCAATGTGCTAAACAAACTTCAGAGGAGGCACTGAGAAAAGTGCCAAAAGTTGTGTGGGCAGAGATCCACAGTGATTTGTGTTAATTAGCTAATAAGCAGTCTGTTGGAGACACCCAGACTTACAGACCCCTCAGCCTTTACCTCATAGAAAGACCAGTTGCAGTGTTGAGGTCAAGAGTCAGGGTCCACCCTAAGTGGTGGCAGCATGTGAAGTACTTATAGAAAGATCCCAAAGACTGAAAAAGACTGATAGCAAAGACTGGTGGAAAGGCAGCCCTCACATGCTTGCAAGGCCTGTGGAGTTTTTGCTTGAGTCACTCTAGTGGGGAGAACATGTATGAATGTGGAAATTGGCTGTGGTGTGTTGGAGCTCAACTCTTCCCATCAATGGGGGCTCCTGGCTCATGCTTTTAAGGCATCTGGTCCCTCCAGCTCATCTTTTCAACTTTAATAAGAGATGTGCATGTTCTTCCCCTTCCCCCCAATGTGTTACATTTTCAGATCAATTTTAAAAGTAACCTCTTTAATATTGAATTATTCCTGATCTCTATTGTCACTTCTAGCTGATTAGTTTAAGGACTGTGCTTGGTTTGTTTAATAACCTCTTGACACTAAACAAACAATCCTGAAAAGGGAACAATTTGCAAAACAGAAGGAAAACAAATAACCTACAAGGGCATCCTCTTCAAAATAGAAAGACTGATTACATTAAAATGGCAAAATAATTCCAGACATTAAAAGAATGTATATAGATATTGGCTTATCTATATTCAAGGAAGATTTGAAAACACCGCAAAGTTAAAGTTTTCATTAGCAGTACAGTGAAATCTCTCAATTAGAATTCCTGGAGCATATTAAATGGTATTTAGTTTCTAACTCAATGCATCATTTTCTGTTAAATAATTGATCGTGGTGCAGAGATTGTGTTTGTGTAGTTTAAGAAAGCGATTAGACCAAAGAACATTTGGTAGGAAAGTTGCATTGATAACTGCGACACCACTCCAGCCGCGCTCTGGAGGTGCTCTCACAGCAAGGCTGGCCACTGAGGCGGGCAGGTGCTGGGCCTGAAGGGACTTGGGGCAATAAAAGCTGGACTGGACCACCAGGAGCTCGTCTTGAACACATTGAGGAGAGCCTGGTGCCTTCAGGGACCCAAACTGCCCAGGGACGGGACGCGGATGGGAGGAGGGAGAACCTCTCACCCCAAAACCACACTGATGAACAGAGCAGAGGGTGAAAGGCTGGAACTCCAGAGATGCTGAAAGAAGACCTAGTAAGGAGCAATAGGAGTCCTGGCAAAGGCCAGGAGTAATGAGGTTAGCCTGGAGGACAAAACCATCACTAGGTTTTTCACCTCTGTGATCAGTGCCTGAACCTTAGGGTTGTTATTTTTCTGTGTGACATTAATTTACCCTCTACCCACTTGGTGCCTGCAGTAGAAGAATACTGTGATGTTACACCTCTCTGTTGCCACAACACAAAAGACTCTGTCTTCAGAGGTGTGCACTTAAATAATATTTGAATTCTTATTTCAGCCTATCCCTCAGCTGTGTTTGGTATAGGAAGGATTTAATCTTCCTTTGTGGCTCTGCCATGACTGGCATGGTGCAATTGCAACCACATGGAAGGTTCTGGTGGAATTCCCACTTGTCTGAGGTTAAACCCAAGGTTTCTGTTGTGCCTTTTATGTGGACAGATCTCCTTGGAAACTTGCTGCCTAGGTGAGTAAAGCCATCTTCTGGGCTGCCCAAACACCACCCAGTTCTTCAGGGCTTCACCCCATTTTACGAGGTATTTAGGCTGATTGAATGGCACAACACAAAGCCCATAATGTCTAACCACCGAGACTTTGGGTAGCTTCTCCCCCCGTTCAAGTTTTTAATTTTGATTTGCTTATATTCTTTAATGAGATGCAATTACAGTTTCAGTGTAGTAGGTAGGAGGCTTTATATTTGTACCGCTTTGTAGTAAAGACATAATTACTGCGTTTATGAATCAAATCCCTTTATGTATCATAAATACTTATTAAAACAGCCACTGGCAATTTTACCTCAACATGTTTCTTCATGAAGTAGGATTTATTGCCTATATAAAAATGCCAGTCTTCCCTGGATCTCCCTCCCCTGCAATTGCTTGGCTTGCAGAATCCCCGTGCCTGGTTCAGAGCGGTTCAGAAGGTGAGACATCCTGCAGAGCACTGAAATAGCCGTGTGCGTGCGTGTACAGCTCGTGTGCCCTGAAGACACCTTTGTGATTACTGTGTGTGATATCTCCTGTCTGTCTTGCTCAGAGTGCTGGGAGCAGACAGTAGTAGATGTCATCTTCATCTCAGCCAAGTTTGGGGCTGGCTTGGCTGTAGCCTCTGCTGTACCACCTCAGCCATAGCAGAAGTGTTAGCCCAGTTTATTCTGTGCACTGAGCAGGGACAAGTGGATTGATGCTTCAGAGGAAATGTCTCCATTAGTCTTTAAATTCTTCAGTTTTGTGCAGAAAGGTGGGTTTCATGCAACTGAAGAAATTTTCCCTTCAAATACAATTTTTTTTTTCAAATTCAAGTGCTGTTTCACATTCTCTTATTCTTAACCTCTGACTGGTTAAGTGGAGTGTCTGCCCCATCTTTAGGGAGAAAAAAAAGCTGGGGTGGGAGGTGGGAACACACAGAGGAGGAATCTGGGAAAGACTTGAACATGGTGAATTGTTTGACACTTCAGAGGCTGCTGTCAGAAGGAAGATTTGATTCATGGGCTATTCAAACTGTAGGGAAAAGCAGCTTTGATTTCTGTAGACAAAGGTTCAGAGTCCCAAACAGTTTAAAAGGAAGGCTGGCAAGGCAAAATCCTGCAAGGTGTTGCCAGGAAGTTCGTGCCAGATTAACCTGATTTGTGTCTCCTTGGCTAAGCTAACAAACACCCTCAACACAAGGGCAGTAAATCTCCTCCCTGAAAATGCAGTCTTGAGAAAGTACTTTACAAGTCATTGATGAAACTAGAGAAATGTTTCTCAACAGATGAACAAATAAAGTTGATAGGGAATTCATTTACAGGCAGACAGCAGCAAGCAAGGAACTTAATAAACATTTTTCTCAAAGGTAGTCTTGGGACAGATTTTCTTTAAGGACATAAGGACATTTCTTTAATGCCCCAAAAAGCCAACATTTTATTTATTTCATTAGCCATTGATATGCTTTCAGGAGATCTTGTCAGTGGAGAGCAGAATCACAGCGGGTTTTTTTTTGTTTTGGTTTGGTTTGGGTTTTTTTTGTGTGTGTGTGTGGGTTTTTTTGTTGTTGTTGTTGTTTTTGGTTTTTTGTTAGTTTGTTTGTTTTGGTTTTTTGTTGTTGTTGTTGTTTTGTTTTTTGTTTTTTTTTCTCTTAGAAGCAGCAGAAATGGAATGAAATGTTGTGAGCAGTGCAAAGTCCTACATTTGGACACTGGAGACCATGCTGGGAGCTTGTGGTACACACTGGGGTCTGGAGGCTAGTGAGGACAGCCACCCTCTTTGGTTATCAAAAAGGGAGCGAGGTAACCTAAGGATGGCACAGACTTTCCCCAGATACAGTAAAATGAGTTTAGATTGTTCATTACCAGCACACAAGGTCTGTGCATGTCCTTGCCTGGGATATAGCATATGTGGGTCACACATCCTCAAGAAAGATGAATTTACCCTGGAATTCAGAGAAAGACTGATAGAAAGAGAGCAGAGGGGAGAGCTTATCCTGCAGAGGAGGCTGGGAGTGCTCAGGAGCAGGGACAGGAGTTCTTGTCTTTGGGTGCTCTCTCTGTCAAAGACACAGGGGTGCAGAAGGAACTGAGTTAGAGGACAATGCTGGGTAAGAAAAAAGAATGACATAACATCATATAACTATACATAAAGAATGAGGGGGGCCCCTATCAGCAAAAGAGCTGGGTCAGCTCCTGAAAGGACGTGAGGAAGGGCACAAAGAGCTCCTGGCTTACCAACGGGGCGTGTAACTCAGACACATCTAATAGCAGGGGACAGTAATCCTGGGTATCCCTTTGGTCATCAAGTCACTCTTAATGAACCCCTTTATGCTCAGTCCTTCATGAGCCAACACATGCAATTTAGGCACACTGTGAAGGTCCTAACGTGCCTGCCCTAATTTATCCGATGGCTGTTATTCCTTTTTCATCAATAAGGAATAATGGCACGATGAGGCCCTGTAGTTGGATCATTAATTAGATGAGTTTTCACCTTTCAATTAACAAAAGCAAAACAAAAGCCTCCTGGATCCTTTTGCTGCAGTCCCGGGGGATGGGAAAGGCAATCACCCCACACAGGTAGGGCAGCAGGGGAGTTTCGCTGAGCAACAAGAGGTGCCGTCTCCGGGGCTGATTGATTGGCCCAGGAAGCTCGTTTAACCTGATATCTATCTTCAGGACTAATCAGGCGCAATGAATAAAAAAGAAGGCGTCAAGCTCCTTAGTAAGAGAAGGCTGGCAGCTGATAAACAGATAATTACACAAAGCAAAGCTGTCACAACAATAAATGTGCTTTGGCAAGAAGTGACCTCACGGTGTGGGAAGCACAGAAGAGTTGAAACCTCACCATCACCCAGGAGTGAGGGGAATGAAGGCAGATTTACCACATGGCAAATGGCGCTGGCATTTGTCACAGGAGATGTGCAGAGTCTCTGGACACTGCTTCGGCAAGCCCCAGTGCAGCCGGTAGGTGGTTGTTGCTCAGGCATTTGATCTGCAGTTTGTTTTTTTATAGGATCACTGGTCTGGGGGGGAAGGGACCTTGAAGATCATCTCATTCCAATCCCCCTCATGGGCAGGGATACCACCTGCTAGATCATATTGCTCAGGGCCTCGTCCAACTTGGCCTTGAACACTTCCCGGCATGGGGCCTCCAAAACTCCTCTGGGCAGCCTGTTCCTGTGCCTCAGCACCCTCACACCAAAAATTTCTTCCTCGTATTTAATCTAAAATTTTTTCCCCTTGACCTAGCACTGTCTGCCTGTGTAAAAAGCTGCTCTCCCTTTTTATAACAGCCCCCTTTAGGTACTGGAAGGAGTTCTAAGGTCTGCCTGCTTCTCCAAGCTGAAGATGCCAACTCTTAGCCAGTCTCTGCAGCAGAGGTGGTCCATCCACCTGGGCATCCCCATGGCCTCCTCTGGCGTCAGTCCAACAGATCCATGCCTTTCCTGGCCTCAGGACCCAGACCTGGATGCAGTTTTCTGGGTGGATGTCTCACCACCAGACCTGGCAAACCCTGGAGTCATTGCATGGACCCGGCTGGGACGGCTGCAGAGGGCAAAGCTGCGTGGCACCTCTCCCGGGGAGCTGCCACACTCCTGCCTCCGCCCCGTGCTCTCCCTCAGGAGCACGGGCAGTCCTCGGGGGCCTCAGCGGGTATCCCTCCGGGTTGGGAAATGCCAACCAGGGGAGTAGAGGCTGCTGGAGCTGGTGGGCGAGGGGCTGCCTGCACGTTTCCTGCCTGGGCTCTCCCACCGGGGACAGACCCCGGCGCTCCCGGCCTGGGCACTCCTGTGAGGGGACAGACCCCGCCGCGTTCCGGGCTCCAGCCGAGGGGA
>VZRH01000839.1:646695-709308 GCA_013397555.1 Urocynchramus pylzowi
TCCTTTTTTTTTTTTTGTTTTTTTTCTTTTTTTTTTTTTTTTTTTTTTTTGTTTGACAGAGTGAAAGCAAAGTTAAATGTTTGGGCCACTGTAATTTCTAACCTTCTGACAGTGTTCATCTGCTGGGCAACTTTCTGGCTACATGTGAGTGTCTGATACCAGGGTTTGGGTTGGAAATACAGCAAATCTCTTACACTCAATAGCAGGTTCTGGGCAGGGCTGGGTGTGACGAGGTATAGTTATATACTTTAAGTAGATGTACAGGCATGGCATTATTTATTGTGGTTGGAATTAATTGCTATAAACAATGACAGATAGTTCTTTCTATTTTTGCTGAAACAATGTGAAATGTTTAAGCCAAGACAACAGCCTGGTGCAGCAAGGAATTATGGAGTCATCCCTGGAGAAGCAAAGGCTTCCCTAAAGAGCAGGACTAAGCATCCACATTATTTTTTTATTTGGTCATTGAGTTATGAAAATCAATTTAAAAGAATATTATATATTCTTATATATTATATATAGAGGTGGAGACCTCTAGAAAGCATGTTGAACTGAGGTCTGGAAATGACACTAATACTGTGCTCCTGAGAGCGTGCTGCTGTTAAAAAAAACCCACTAATGGTATGGGAAAGGTTGTTCACTTGCTAGTTTTCGCCAAAATTCAGCTCAGTGGCGTGATCACTAATGTCCTGCTTCAGCCTCCACAGGCTGCTGCCATCAGCCTCTTCCCTGAAGCATCCTCTGGCATTACACAGATGGTCAGGGACTAAGTGAGGGCTGCAGGTGATCTTCATATCTCTTTTCCCTGCGTGAGAAAATTGCTGTTTGCAGAATGATTAGAGACCCTGGGGTACAGGAGAGCCCGGTCTCCATTTCCCTGTGTGGAATCATCGATGGAAGTGCAGCTTTCCCCACTGTACCCTGCCATTTAAACAGGCTGGAAACAATGGGCTGCTGTACTAAGTGCTATTTGCCATGCTGCATGCAGGCAGCTATGGGTGGCTCCAAAACTGTTTCTATCTTTATTGCAACCTCCCCCACAAATCAAACTGCCCAGCCTTGCCAACACGCTCAGACCTATCCCCCTCCAGCACGTAGCAGGCTGAGATGCTGCTCGCCTCCAGCCTTCCTGCAGATCATCATTTCCCCCCCCACACCCCCCATCTCTTATAATTCTGGTGTGCAACTGAGAAAATTATACTTCATTTCTTCCTTGGTGTAAATTGATGCAGCTGCCTGGGAGTCGGAGGGGCTGTGCCAGATTGTACCAGCCGCGAGCTTGGCTGGGAGCCAGCGCTTGGCACAAACTTGCTGAAAGCTGTGTACAAACAAGGCTTGTCACTATGTATGTTATTGCCCTTTTGTTTAGGATATAAATATGTCCCATATATGCCAGCAAGCCTCTCATTTGCTATTTCAATGGAGAATCCTGTAAAACAGCTGTCATGCTGTCTCCTGTCAAATCAGTTACAGATGCATGTGTCCTTTCCCATAATAAACAGGTATGAAATTGTCTTTATGCACTGTGCCAGCCCTTGTCACCAGGAATGCAAACGAGGGAAGCTTGGAAAAAAGAATAGCCCTGAAACCTGGTGCTCTGATGGAGCACCATGAAAGTTGCTTAGACCTCTTCAAAGAGACTTACAAGCAGAAAATTTTGGGGCGTGAAGTAATGAACTAATGCTGATGAGTGTAGAAAAATGGGGTGAAGTCCTTGCTGCTCCACAAGGTTGCCTTTCTGCACTAGTTGTAGGTGCATAGTGACAAAGCAGCCCTTGTCCTGGCCCAGGCTGGAGTGGAGCACTGGGGAATGCTCCTTCCTGCATCCAGCAAGATGCAGCATGCTTTGAGAATAACTGCCTGTGCAAGAATGTTCCACTCTACAGAGGAAGGAAAGGAGATGGGCAGGATTTCAGCAGTGTTATGTCTTTTATGACTCCTGGGCCCATTACATACGTTATTATTGTGAGGGGTGGCTGCTGCTAATTTTTGACTGTTGTTGTCACTGGGTAACTTTATGTGAGAACAGGCCACCAGACCTCCAGCTCTGAGGAACATCAAGTATGTTGATATTCAAGGGACCCAAAACATGTTGAGGTCCTTGACAGAAAATTGTGCCCCACCCTGTCCTTGCCACAGTATCAGTTTGGAAAGACCTGAGCGAGCACGGGTCATGTGTCTGAGTGCCCAGCTGTTCCCTCACCCGAGTTTGTTAAAAAAACCCAACATGACATATGTCAAAAGCCACTCAAGCACTGACTTGCTCTTACACTGAGTGCTACCCATGGGAGAGTTGGTCTTCAATACAAATGGAAAATTAAGCTCAGTTTATGATTTCTGAATCTTTTGCCTCTCCACTTAAATCCTACCTTGTACACCAAGTGTTTTGTGGCAAACCTTCTGTTTTTGATGAAGTGCTTCTTTCCCAGTGGCTGACATTGGTCCTTCACATGAATTAAGTGTCAGACTGTGAAAATCTCCCATGCACAAATAGAGATAATGAGGCAGATTTACAGAGATGAGGATCTGGCCATACATTTTATTCACATTTTCTTAGGCCATGTCTCTGAGGTGGATAACCATGAAGCTGGCAGCACCAAATAAATTGCCTATTAGCTATTAGTATCTTGTTTCATGCAATAACAGTCAAATCTGCTTACATCTGACAGCAGCGTGTGAAGGTTTGGGAATTTTGGGGTATCCGTCAGGGATATTTTTTTGCAAAGACTCCGTAGGTCAAAAACAAGTAGTTGGAGTCACACACTGACAGCTGGGTGAGGAGCCTCTCAAGACAAGGCTTGAATGCTGACATTGTTCTTCACACTGAGCATGAGGAGAGCAATGTCTTACAGCCTAGAGATTCTGCAGCTGATGAATTACCCATCTCCTCCCCACTTCAGCAATGTGCTGTTAAAATCAAAAGACTCTTATGAAATTGTGTTTGCACCTGAGCCAAGGATGTTGAAACTGTGATGTACTACCAGGACCATTGGTCATACAGCAATTAGTGAAGTGCTCCTGGGCATGGCTTACCACATGCAAGTCAAACCTCTGAGACAGGATTTTAAACAGGGATGCTGAAAACACAAGTCCAAGGAGAAGCCAGAGCAAGAATGACTGTTCTGGAGAGTATTTATAAGATTTTTACAGAAAAACATAGATTTGAAGAAATTTTATTGAAGACTAGAATGTCACTGGGAACCATAGAATTACAGAATGGTTAGGGTTGGAAGGGACCTTAAGGATCATCCAGTTCTAACCCCCCTGCCCCAGGCAGGGACACTTTTCACTAGACCAGGTTGCTCAAAGCCCCATCCAACCTTGCCTTGAACATTTTCAGGGATGGGGCATCCCCAGCTTCTCTGGGAAATATGAACCAGTGCCTCACCACCATCACAGCAAAGAATTTCTCCCTGATATCTAACCTAAACTTGCCCCCTTTCAGTTTAAACCCATGCCCCCCTGCCCTGTCACTACAAGGCCTTATAAAAAGCCCCCTCACCAGTTTTCTTGTAGCCTGTTTAGTACTGAAAGTTGCTCTAAGTTCTCTCTTAAACCTTCTCTTCTGCAGGCTGAACAGCCCCAACTCTCCCAGCCTGTCTCCATAGCAGAGATGCTCCAGCTCTTTGAGCATCTTTGGGGTCTTTTATGGACTCACTCCAGCAGGTCCACATCCCTTCTGTGCTGAACAAGAGGTGTTTTGTTTTGGACTCCAGTGAATGATGGTTTTAAAGAAGTTGTTACAGCTCTTTGCTGAGGTGTATGGTGGGTTAGATGCGGCCTCACAAAATCAGTGGATGTTGATTTACTGGTGTGGCTGACCAGAAGGGTGCTGGTTGCTGAACAGACCAGGGGCTTAAGCTGTACAGGGAGGAGAAACTACTGTTCCTGGCCACACTCCTTCCTGCTGGCAGTGGGCAGAGGTGTGTCCCACTTTGTCCCCAGTAGCTCAGGTGACAAGTTGCCTTTCCTTACCAGCTTCATGTTGGCCGACACGCTCACAAGAACCCAACCCTGCTGCTGGATTTTTGCTGCCCACTTCAGACAGACCTTTGGCACAGGCACATGGTTGTTGTTGATAGCATCCTGCTCCACTGCAGTTAGCTCTGCCCTCTTAATTTTGCTTTTGTGAGGTCACTTTACCACTCCTTATTACAGCCAACCAAGGCATGATGCCCATCAAACTCGCTTTTGCCAGGCAGGCCAGACTTGATCTAATAGGCGTGGGCTGAAGGCCTTAGCCTGATATATTCATTTTGACACTCCACACTGATCCAGGAGACTCTTAGTGCAGGAGTTTGGGGAGAGTATTGTCAAAATGACACAGTTCTTGCCAAGGAAGGCTGCAAGCTCTGAAATCCCCAAATTGTACCTAGGAAGTCCGTGGTGATACCTGCTGACATTTTGTACAACTGCAGACAAAAATAGCTGTCCTGGTAGAGGAGGACAGGGGAGCTGGTCAGGACTTACAGCTGAAGGACAAAGGCAGCAGAAATAAAATAAAAGGTCTTCAGACCAGGGAGCATCCACCCTCCTTTGGGATGCTTTGCATGTTAGTGGTGGAAGAAACAGGGTGTCTCAGCATTTCTTTGTATAGTTGGGTGAGGACAGACATCTGGTAGGAGCAACCAGTGCTTCCTGATGCCAGGAAAAAACTCTATTATTGTGCCTTCTTCAAGGACATGCCTGGGACAAGGGCTGTCTGGCAGGTCCATGCTGCACCTTCTCATCCCTTCTTGATCCTCCTGTCTCAGGGGATCCCTGGTCTCTGTGCCTGTCCTTGGTGCATGTCCTGGCACCCACACTGAGCAGCGTGCCCTGCTGCTGGGGCACCAGTGTTACAGCTCTCAGCAATATTGAAACAAATCTAATTGAACAGATCTAGTTGCTGCTCTCAGGGTGTTGTTTGCTGCTTTGCTTTTTCTTGGAGGTTGCTGAGGGTAAGAGAGCTTTGGAGAAGGAATGGTTTGGTTTCACCAGACTCGTGTGCAAGCTGATGTGGGACTGGCTGCCTTTTTCTAAAGAGTGCAGTGGAGCAAAGCCCCTGAGCACCACTGTTGATGAAGCAACTGGGCTTAAGATGATGCTCTGGATGTGTAAAATCCCAGGAGGTGGTAGCACATCCCTGAAGGGATCATGATTGCCTCAGCTGTAGTAGTGTGTCCAAGTTTATTGGACTAACACTAAGATTTAATCTTTTTATAACTTTCCCTGAGATTCTTTCCCTTCCTCTGAAATATTGCAGTGGGTGAGGTAAGGTCCAAGCAGTTCAGCTGAGCTCTTCTGAGCCTTGTAGAGAGCTGAATGCCCAGTGTTCTAGAACCCTGGCTCCTCTCCCTCTTGAGCCGTTCTGGCAGGGCAGATCTACCTGCTCCTCACAACTCTTTGGGGTAGGACAGTGCTCCCAAGGACCAGTGGTAAAGGGGTGGTGCCATCCCTTCTGGACCATCCTTGCTGTCATTCCATATTTATGGAAATATTCCATATTTATGTCAGAGCTCCACACAGCTTTACCCTTGTACCCCTTCTCTTCAGGTTTGCTCATCTGCAAACTTCAGTTCAGGGAATGTCGGCAGCTCACGGTCCAGTGTTGCTCTCCCAAACCACAGTCACACCCTGCCTTTTTGACATGTCCTAGTGGATGTCTGGTTGCCAGCTCAAGCCCTTTCCATCCAGGCTGTGCCTATGCCCTACATGCAGTTTCTGTGCAGCAGCTACAAGCAACCACCTTTCCATCACCCTCTGGTGTTACACCTTTCCTCCAGCTTCCCCTCTATCCACCTTTCCTCCTCGCCAGACAAATGCAGCTGGATGAGCCATGGAGTTTCCTTTTCCAGTTGTCAGTGGCCATCTCTTCCCCTCTGTAAATCTCCCTGTTCCTTCATGTTCTTCAGTAGCTCCTTCTTCAGATGGTCCCACTCCAAAGTAATCCCTTGATGGTGGCCCAAGGTCATGGAATCATTGAATCATGAACATTGGAAAAGACCTCTAAATCACCAAGTCCAGCCATTAACCTCACACTGCCATCACTGAGTGCTGGGTGCTTCAGCCCTTGTTCTCACCCTGGTTGTCTGTAGCTGTCTCTGGTCTTGAGCTGGAAATCTCTTTTTAGTCAGTGCTTGCTAAGAGTCTGGCAGGGGAGACTCCTCATTTCTGAGCTAAAACTGACACATCAAACTACAGCTTTGATTGCAAGTGTGAAAATACCCCTCCTCTGCCCCAAGAGCAAAGGGCTGGTCTGCACGTTTCCCAGCAGGTGAAAGGGGGTAAAATAGTCCTTTTTTGCGCAATTTGAGGTGTGTGAGTGCAGGAGAGGAGCTGCTGAGCACCAGGATGTCCCTCCCAACTGCTGCCAGGTTTGCTCTCAGGCTTGGGAAGCTCCACCAAGGCAGGTCCATACCTGCACCTCACCCCCAGAGTGAACAGAGGGGATTTAATCCATCACTGGTTGGGCTGAATAAGAAGAGCAATTCAGGGAGGGAATCAGAAGGCAAAACAGCTTCCAAAACATGTTTTGGAAATTCTCAGGAGCTTGATGCTCCTTTAAGAGTATTTTCATTTTGTGCGGACTGCTAGGATAGGACAATTAGCTAATTAGCTAAACATAATGTCAAAGCCTTTTTTTCATCTTTATGCCAACTTTGTTTTTAAACTGCCTCCCCTCTAGCCAAAAATCCAGCTGTTTCTCAAAATCATGTTGTGATTCATCTTGGTCCTCATTGTAATCAAGAACAAAAATCCCCTTCATTACATTGTGGCCAAAGTTTCTGCTAAGAGGATTTTGGTCAATGTATTTTCAAATTGGACATTTAAATAAACATGAGTTTTTATTTTAAAAAGCAATTTGGGCGAAAAGTAATCCTATTTAAAATATTATTTGAGTAGATGTACCATTTACAAAACCCTTTTTGGAAGGATCATTCTTGATTTAAAAAAAAAAAAAATCATTCTGATTTAAACAAAAGAGCCTAGAGAGAAACTGGAATTTTACTGCAAATGTTTTATATAAAAACAGAGACTTGCCCTCACCAAATGCTTCCAAACTTAAACAAAGCAAGCTCGAAATTCAGCACAAAAATAGGTTTTTGCTCCTGTTTGTTTTGACTCCCTTCCTGGTTGATTTATTACCCTCGGCACCCCGCAGCACCATCTGAGCAGTCTTTCATTACTCTCCTCTTTTCTTTCGGACATGATGAAACTTTCTGGCTCCTTGCTGTCCTCCCAGCAGAGATGAACACGGAGCAGGCGCCCAGCCCTGCTGCCAAACACCCACCTTCAACGCTTGTGCTTGCTCTCATCTTGCTCCTGCCAGCAATTCGGGTTGCACTGGTGTGTGCCTGGGAGGATGGGAGATGGCCAGGAGGAAAAAAAATAATGAAAGGCAATTAATTAAGTCAATTAAACAATTAAAAATTGGTCCATTGCACCAGGCCTTTCTTCTTCATACACATCAGTTTATTAAAAAAAAAACCCAAAAAAACCAGAAAGGGCTATTAGGTGCAGTGGCCACTGAAGCATGGAGTTGTTTGAGTCCTGGGTGAGCCCAGCCTGCTTTTAATCATGTATGTATATTGTATTCACCCCATCTGGTGATTTCCACCTTTATTGTCCACCTCTCACCCAGGAGCTGCAGACTCAGAGTCCAAGGTAGTCTATTGTGTCATTCTAGAACACCAAGCCCCATGGTTTTTGGTTTTTTGTCCAGCTTCATGGTGATTGTTTTGTCCCACCTTGTCAGTTCAAAGCTGCTGGAGCTGGCACCAAGGTGACCTGCTGCAGGACCAGAGGGGTGCCCACACAGGGCAGATGTGCTTGCTGAGCCTTGGGGGTGAGCTCTGGTGGGGGACAGCTGGGGGTGGCCTCAGCTACTGCCAATTATTACGTGTGGAAAAATTAGAAATACGGGCTCGGGCATATTTGTGTAAGCACACTCCTGACGTCTGGATGGGCCCTTCATGAGACCTGCCATAGGTGTTCCAGCCTGGAAGTGCCACAGGTCATGAAACCTAAGGTCTTTCCCAGTTTTTCCTTTGTGGCAGCCTGGTTTTGCCAATGGCTCAGTACAGTTGATTCTCCCGTTAATGAGGCTATAATTAGGCAGGACTAGTTGGGAAATGTTTTTTCCAGTCCATCAAACATACTAAGATCTGAAGCATTGCCCCTTAAGCATTGCTCTTTAAGCAGTGGCTTAAAGAGGGGAGGTTACAAATTTGGTTTTAATTTGCATTTTTTGGGGTGTTTTTTAAAAAAAAATTATGGTGGCAGTCCCACCTCAGACACCACAAAATGCCCACAGCCATGATTTCTGCCCATGTCTGCCAAAGGAGACCCTGGGCAAGGCAGAGGCAGACACAGAAGAGTGGCTGCAGAGAAGACTCTGCAGCAAAACCCTCATCATAGGTTGAGTCACCATGAGGTGCTGAGACACTGGCAAAGAGAGCAGCTAATCCAAAAAGCCTGGAAACGTGAGCTCAGCAGACTGCACAGGTTCAGAAACCACAGATTAAAAATCTCTCTCCCAGAAGAATATTCCCCCTGTACGTGTTTTCTGGAGGCAGGACGACATCTAACCTGATTTTGGAATGCTTTCTTTTGGCAATATGAGGTCTCATTTCCACCATCAGCAGCCAACATTTGAATATGCAAATTATAGGGTATAAATTAAATTAGTATTGTGAAGTTCAAAGGCATGTATTGGCTATTGCATCATCTAATACTGAGATCCTGCAAGCTACTGAGTGATCCAGATAACTGAGTCCATGCAAAGGCTGTGTTTTTGTAGCCTGTAGTGACCCAACCAGCACTTTTTCTAATCCAGCCCAGTGTCACTGAAATGATGAAAGTGTGTGTGGCTTGAAAAAATTAAAACCCACTCGTGAAACCACCAAACTTTTAACTGCAATCCCAGCTTCATTCTTCTACTGATTCCAGTGGAGCCAACAGCGTCCTTCATCCATCAGGAGAGACACAGAGAAGGGTAAGGGATGACCAAGGGCATGCAAGAGTTTCAAACATGACAAACACTAAACAGATTGGGACTTTTCCTCTTGGGAAATAAATGACTCTGAGGGACATGAGCTGGAAGCTCTGATATCTTGAAGGTGATGGATGGAGTGACCAGGGGATTGTTCACTGTGTTGTTGAACACAAGTATTTGCTGGTGAGCAGCAGGTTCAAAGGAAACACAAAAAAATGCTTCCCAGTGCTTCCTCACCTGATACCCACTGAGCCCCCTGTCTGCCTCCATGGAAACTTTTGTGTCTGAAGTGGTCAGTCAAGTATTTTTTCTGTTGTTTTCAGAGTGAATAGAAGGAGCTGCTCTGTGACAGGAGAGGTCTTGGGTCGACAAGAACACGTTGCATAATGGGTACTTAAAAATATTTAAGCCACCAAAATCTTCATCTTCTGACTGTGCCCCTCACTAATCTGTAAGTCCAAAAAGAAGGTGGGCAGCTCTAGCACACCAGAAAGCAGCAACACCTGGTACCTTTCACCGTGTCACTTGCCAGTCTGGAGCAATCAGTCAACTGCTTAATAAGCAAAGCACTGTGGAACCTTTGGAGGTATTTTTCTTTGTTGTTATGAAAAGGTGACACACACAGCTAAGCAGCACTGGCTCGCATCGTGCTGCTTTATATGAATGCACATAACCACCTGCGACCTGCCAGCCCCTCGTTTGTCAGTGGGGAGCAATCATTCAGCCACTTAGCAATTGCCAGGAGAAATGCTCTGAAGCTTTCCAACTGAAAATTAAAGAACAGCACTTTGGTGAGTGATTGCAAATCCCTGACAAAGCATCCTGGAATCTTAAAAAAAGCTGTGAATTTTTGTATAGATCTGTAAATAATTGTCGGTTGGTTTCTTCCATTTCTCAGCAAGCCGGGTTAATTCTTTAATTAATGGTCTTTAGGGATTTAGAAGACAAATGAGTCATTCATTAGCTCGGTGTCCAAACTAATGAGCAATAAATGCTTATGAAAGACATGATTTATTTAGCATTCAGAATCTGTGTCATTATGTGGTACCTGATGAAGATGCTAAGAAGCAAGGCTGACCCGTGCCTCACGGCCTGCTCTGTGGGACCACACAGATGCCGAGTTTGGGGAGCTCCTGGGAAGTCAGCAGCCTTCCTATTACTAACAAGGTTTAGCTTAGACAGCTGGGACTAAGTTTTTTCCTAATGTGTGCTGTTTTCCTAGAGGCTGTGTCCAGGAGGATGGTTCCTGCCTGTGTCAGGTCACACATCTGAGATCTTCAATGCACATATGGCACTACCATGGGCTGTATGTCCTTGTCTCAAAACCATTTTTGGACTTTTCTTTGGTACTGTCCAGACAAGCAACCCAACATCTGAGAAGAGAGCCTGGCTTTGCTGCTGCCCCATTACCACTCTGTTTTGTCTGTGATCTTTCAAGAAGGCTTTCCACCCAGCCAGCCTTTCTATCCCACGGTTGAGAGGAGGAGTTATAATAGCACAGAACAAAGCTAACACACCAAAATGTCAGAAGTAGTGAGAAAAAAAGAATCACAGAAGTGCATAAGTTACAGCTGGTCCTGAGAAAAAATTTACTCTGCATCCTTTGTGATGCAATTCATCTGAAAATGAATTCACAAGCTGGGTGGCTGCTGCACAGGGTCAGGAGTTGTAACACTAGCAGGTTGTGAAGGTAGGTAAAGCTGGATTGCAGATGGCCCTAGTCACCAGTCCAGGCCTATAAAACCTGTGGAGGGTGGCTCTCCCTCAGTAGGAGAGGATTTGTGGTCAGGGAGCAGTACATGTTGTGGGTGCTTATTTTGGAAAAGAAGCTCCTGACTTGGTGAGTGTTGTGTGATTGCTATTAATGAACCACATGGAGCTGCTCTCAGGTGGCTCCTCTGGTCTCAAGCAGACCTTTTGTGGACCAGACAGATCAATTCCTTTTCTTAAAAAAGAAAAGATCATCAACCCCCTTGGTGTCTGGTGGGGTAAGAGTCTGTGCATCTGCCCCATGACATTTCCACTGCTATCCTTCAAAGTTCTGAAAGCTGAACTTCTAATTAAGACATTTTTTAATACACGTCATTGAAGTGTGCTGAAGGAGACAATTAGAATATCTGAAAATGAATTCAAAATAAAAGGAACTCTTCAGATGTATGATTTTTGGCTTAGGGGTCATTTGGGGCACAAGTAATTACTGCAGAGACCAGAGGCAAGACCGAGGTGAGTTCATTTTGCTCCTCAGCAAGCTCCACCATGTCCCTGATGAAAACAGGGAATCCTCAGGCATGTGCTGCACATCACTGGTGCTGCCCAGGGCTGGGAATGGAGATGGGAAACAGCCTGACCTCATCTTTGTAGCACTACCACACCTGTGAGGGGTTTGGAGTTGTTGCCAGCAGAAACAAGATAGACAGGTGACATCAGTGTCACCTCTGTGAGGCTGCCTGCAGTCCCCAAGCAGGGTTTGGGGGATCTAGTGTGGACAGGAATTTGTGGCTGCCCCTTTGCCTTCATTTGCTCAGGCACACCAGGCACACAGTGGCTTCTCCAAACTCCAGTGAATCGAGAGGGATCATTGAAGAGGCCAAAGGTCCTTCTGGCTTGGTCATGTCAAATCTCAACTCCTGGAAACTCAGATCATTGGGTCATAAGTGGCAAAGTAGTGCATGTGTGGGATAGAGTGATTTGTCCCTGCAGACATGCTTTAACCAGCCCAATGAGCTGTGCTGGGCTCTCTGAGCTGGCCCTTCCCTCTTCAGAGACGTTGAGTTAATCTTGTCTGTCATGGTGGAGCGGCTCAGACCTCATGCAGGAGCAAACAACCTGACATTTAAATAAGATAACCAATTTGTGCCATTGTGAAACATCAGCACAGCTCAATTTATGCCATTTAAGAAAGGCATTTATTGTTTCCTTGAATAAGCAGCAGCAGCAGAGGTAATGCATTCTCCCTTGCTGTTTTTTGAAGGAGGTTGTAGCCCTCCTTAATGTGTGACCTTCAAGCTCCACAGAAAACTTACAAATGAAAAGCTCCTGTGAGTAATCCTGTTTGTAGTCAATATAACTGCATTCTGCAGAGGTTGGGTAAAATTTTCTCACCTCAGAATAGCAGGTAATAAACTAAGGGTGGGTTTTTTAACTTTTAATGAATGGATTATTTGGCATTCAGAAATCCTCCCTTAAGCCTAGACTCTGAATTACACTATTGTAAGAGATGTTTTTAATTTAATTGAAGAGTGGTTCTTAAAGACTTGGCTCTGGCCATGGTGGGTGCCTTTTGTCACAAAGGCAGACCTTGGTGATGCTGTTCACCTGTGAGATTACGTGGGAGGGGGAAACCCAGTGTGCAATGCCTGTGGGCTGCAATGCCTGTGTCCTTTGCAAATGCTTCTCATTAATTTACCAATGAATGAGAAAGTGGAGGGAGAATGGGCATTTTTCATGTCTTCCTGCTGCTTCAGCCAACTCTCCCTGTAAGAAAATCTCTTTTCTTGGCAGCTTGTAGAAGTTCATAAAAAATAAGTGTCAGAAAAGTAAGTTTTATGGCAGGGGCTGCAGCTGCTCAGTCTTGGCAGGTGACCCCCAAGGGCATGTGGGACTGGGGCTCAGCAGGACATTTGCCCCCCACAGCCCTGGGTGAGCACTCAGACAAGGCCAGGCTGCTGAGGTGATCAGCACAGATAATTAAAGAGGTGTCCAGGTCTCTTGGTGATTAAAAAGGATTTCTCTATTTGCCTGCCAGAGCATTGATTCCAAACCTTGGTCTCTCTCTGGACAAAAGGGTTAGCAGATCTATCTATTTTCTTTTTTTTTTTTTTTTTTTTTTTTTTTTTTTTTTTTTTTGTTTTTTGTTTTTTGTTTGGGTGGGAGGATTGTGAGCAGACCTGGCCTGCTCACTCTGCAATATGAGAGTACAAAAAACCTCTTTATTTCCTCTAGCACGCAGTCATTGCAACTTTATCTTTGGCATCTGTGCAGTCAAAGCAGCTGGGGGCAAGCAAATGAATCCTGGCAGGGGAATGGGTCTCCTTGATGAGTGTAGCTGGGTTCTCCTGTGAAAACTGGGACTGATTTGGCTGAGTTATGAGCCTTGGAGAGCTACAACTCATTCGTGTGTTGAGTATGGCTGTACACCCATCCAGAGGAGAGGCTGGCTGTCCTATGCCACACAGGAGGCTGAGGGAGACTCCTACAGGGACATGACTCATCACTCACAGAGCTTCCAAAATCTCTGTGTCAGTCAAGTAGTGGCTGCAGCCTGGTGCACTGATAAAGGGATGAAGCAAATTCAGCCTTCCCTTTGTTTTGGAGAGACCAGGCTTCAATAGTAAGGAAATAACTTTTTCCCTTTAAACCACTGATCTAAATAATTTTTATCCTATTTACATTTACATATTAGGAATACTCTTCATCCCTCACCTGATCACTAGACCAGCTGTCCCTGGTGCATAGTCATAAAATAGGAGCAAACCCTGAGCCCCTGGCAGAAAACAGGAGTGCTGAAACAGCCTGAGCCATGAAGCAACTCCTAAAGGCTGAGGTTGCCTCAAATTGTGTTCAGCATTTAAGGCTAAGCTGCAGAACATTTTGAAGAATGGTTTTCAGGATGCTTTCATGGGGGCTCTGGAGCACAAAGAAAAAAATGTGCTTCTGCAATGTGGCCAGAGAGAGATCTCTGTCTACTGCATATTTCTTGGGCCAGGACTGATTTCAGAGTCCTTTAATGCTTGTTCTAGTTCAGTGGTTAGGAGGTAGGAGGACAGGACACAAGCCAAGAACAGGTTGGGTTATTGATCTGTGATGGGCAAGATGTGATAGATCATTTTGAACTATCCTTAAAACCAACCCAACAATCCAGTGAAGCAAACAAAACCAAACATGCAAAATGGTGCCCATCAGCAGTGGCTAAACCAGCAGCCTCACTGCTCAGGGTGTGCTGTACCAGTTTTGCATCAGAAAAAAAAGTGATTGGTATATTTTTGTTGTTTTCAGAATTTTTGGTTTGGTTAAAATTACACTGCAGTTGGGATTGTTTCACCTGTCCTATAACAGTCAGGTCGATCTTGACATGAGCAGCATGACTCCAGAGTGCAAAGTCATCCCATTATGAAAAAGAAGGTGAGAACAGAAAATTATCAGATTGATTCTTGAGTGCATTGAAATCTTTTAACAGCTTAAATTTAAGCAAACATTTGCTTTAATATTTCTATAGTTGAAGGTATAAACCCCTATGTACAAATTTTTTGAATTGCCAGGACAAAAAAAAAACCCCCACTGCATCGCCCAAAAATTAATCTTTCCTGGAGCTGCCATTGCTGTCAGCATTTTCCACCCTGCCAACAAGAAAACGAGTATTCTCCCCTCTAGGCAAGGACAGTAAGATGCTTCACAGGTTTTTACTAAAACTTCCACTCAAAGTAGTTTTCAAAGATGCAGAGGGTCTTTATTTATGGAAAACTCAAGTCAAGAGAAAACTCAAGTTTTTGGAGGATGAAAGAAAATATGGCAATTTGGAAAAAGATCTTTCAAGTTTCAAAAGTGGTCTCTTTTTAATAAACACCAGTTAAAGAGACACCAAAGAAAAAAAAAAAAAAACCAAAAAAACCCCAAACAAACAAAAAAACCCACTCCAAAACCACCAAAACAAAACAAAACAAAACAAACCAGTACAAAGCAAGGGCTGTGTTTCAAGGCCTGCCAAGGCAGATACAGCTTCAAGGCTTTGTCTTTGCTTCCTGAAGGGTTTTCCCACCTGCTCTGCTTTTTGCAGAAGCTGCTTCAATGGGCTTTGGCCAGCCCAAAAGACAGTTTGTGGAAGAAGATCGGGCTTAGGTGCTTGTACTCCCACCATGGCTCCAGAATCTCCTCCCTCCTTGAAATGGAGTCTCCTGGAACCTGGGTGAGTTTTAAGCCTCATGCTTCCTTTTTTTGGGAAAAGATTCACAGGAAAGCCAGTTTCCCCTCTTTCAGTGTCTCTTAACTTCAGGAATCCAGGCTTCCTCCTGCCTCAGGTAGGTGAATAGCTGGCTTTAATTTTGTTTGTATCTCATATTGACAAATTAAATGGGCCATGGATGGGCAAGAAGTGATAAACCCAGCTCTTTCAGAGAAAGAATTGGGACCATATTCCTGTGCCAAGAGGACCACCCTGGCAATAAGGACATTTTAATCATGTCACAGGCATCCAGGGGCAATCACAAAGCTTGAGGCAGACCTCCTCTCTTATTTGGGGTGAAATAGCCCAGCTTCTGTCTGTGGGGTCAGCAGGGCACTTGGGGTGCTGAGATCATGCAAATACCCCACAGTGCATTGCAATTGCTGCAATGGCACCAGGAGGATGCCAGTGCTAAATAAATATGACATCTTTCCAAGAAACAGAGGATTTGTGCCTTTATGCTGGGTATTTCTAACGTGCCTGCAGCGAAATTGGTCACGGGTCCCAAGGCAAAGGGAGCATGTCATAAAGGCCCAGCCTTGTGGGCAGCAGGATTTGGCCCTAAGAGTTTGGAAGCAGTGACAAGGCTCATTAATGTCAGTGGTACTGGATCAGGGTGTCCTGGGGCACTCTCCCGCTGAGGGCAGGAATACCTCCCAGAGCAGCACTTGCTGACAGTCATCAGTTGAGGTGCAAGTCTTCTCTGTGTTAAGATGTCAGGCCAGAAGGAAGCTCATGTTTGGTCACAGTTCAGCCAAAATATTCTCGGTACAGGTAAAACTTAAATAAAAATAAATTTAGGCATTTCCTGCTTAAAACTTGCACAAGGCAAAAACCCGGTCAATGTTAATCAATGGCTAGGTGTTAATTAGTGTCTTCTTTCTCAAGCCAAACACCATCAAGTTGGTAAACCACTTTTAACCTCACTTGCAGGTAAATGATGTTTGGTTGCCCTTTTACCTGCTGTGCTTTGGATATAAATGAGCAGCAGCTCCCGGCAGACTCCGGCGAAAGGTTAGAGCCGCGCACAGCATCCGGGATGAACGCTTGGGATCTGCTCAGCGCCGACAGCGCCGCAGCAAAGAACACTGGCCTTTGATTAATTGGGACAAATCCTACTTTGATGGGAGTCCGGAGGGTACAGGGGCAAAAGCAGTTGTTAATCACTGTGTCTGCAGCTCGGTGTTGTGTAGTCCGGCGTGGGAAATATTGTTATGACATCAATATGCATCTCTGGGATGGATGAGGCGTAAGCCGTGTGATGCTTAAAGATACGCAGGAGAAAGTGGGAGAGTAACGAGGGGCCAGACCCTCATTTAAAATCTTTCCAGGCTGTGGATTGTCAAAATATCTCGGAAGGATTTTGGCAGCTTTGTCACTTCCCCTCCCCTGGTGCTCAGCTGTTATTTAATTATTAACGTGCGTGGCTCGGGGTTGTCTCGGCAGGTGGAAGAAAAGTCTCTGTTAAAAGTGATGGGAGTAGACTTGAAAATCTCAGCCTCGTGGTTGTCGTGTAGGACCTTTTGGAATAGTACGAGAAGATAAAACATTGTGAAAAGCTGGATCCAAAGTCTGTCCAAGTCAGTGAAGTATTTCCATCACTTTGGTTAGCTCCAGGCTGATCCCCAGGAGCGGTGATGAAAGAGGGGAGTGGAGAGATGTGGGAGCAATCCCAGCCAGCCTCCACTCCTGTGGATCATGTTCATTGCCCAACACTGCCCTACTACTTGCAGATTTGCCTTCATGCTTTTTGCCCTGCTCTGGGGGACTCGCTGGCCCCTGTGTCTGCTTCAGCAATGTTACAGACCCCTCCCCAAGCCACAGCCTCCAGCCAAAGGCTGCCCCTTGCCAGAGGCTTCTCCTGCTGCAGTAATGCCTCTCAGGCTGTGATTTTTAATGGCATTTTGATGCTAGCAGGAGCAGCAGTATATGGATTCGCACCAGCCAAAGAGCATGTCTTCCTTCACCGAGGGAATGGGAAAGACTTTTTTCAGCAGAAGATACATCTGCCTTCAGAAGTGCCAGCAAATTCTTATTAGTGCAGACAAGATCTGGGGAGAGGTTCCCTCCCTAGATGACATTTTTGGCAGTTCTCTGAATATTTTCCCCTTCTGCAATGAACATGGCATTGGAGATGTCTCGACCATCAGCATTTCAAACAGAAATCTCTCTCATTGTGATTGGTGCACTTTAAAATCTTCTCATCTGTAAAACATTTTCCCCTCTAATTTTGGAAGCAAAACTGCTGAGGCAATTAAGTCCCCCCATTTAGCTTTTCTAGGAGGTTCCTGGTTTATATTAGTCTCAGCAGAAGGTGCCATATTCCAACAAACGAGGCAGAAGGAGCTCGTTAGGTGTGTTTGTGCACTGGGCAAAGTATTTGTTAGAAAAAGCAGTTTATGCTTCTAAGGATAACAGAGATGCATCTGTGCATTCATTCAGCAGCAGCATGAGCATGCACCTCACGTGCAATAATGGTGGCAATTGAGCAGTAAGGGAGGGGTAGCAGACCCCAGGGGAAACTCTCCAAAATTTTACATTTATGCCCTATTATTAGTCTTTTCACTTGCTGACCTTTTTTTCAAACTGATGTGGCAAGGGTGAAAAAAAAAATCCCCAACAAACCAACTGAGGAGAACACTGCAAAATTTCCTGCTCTTCCTTTAATTTCAAAACAATATCCTCATTGTGTTTACATCTGTACTCAGTGAAATGTATTGCCAGTTTTCCAGTATTCTCTGCCAGTCTGTTACTAATCCCCCTTCTCATGTTTTCCCAATGACAGATGGTCACCATTGACAAAGTTTCTAGAAATTAGCTGGGATGCTCAGAAGTGCTTATTGGCAGGGTGGGTACGGAGACATTAGGATTAAATTGGTTTTAGTGTGGCACAAACCAGAGCTGGGTGGGCTGAACTCCTTTTTTTGGCCACTTCTGCCTGGGATAGATAAGGCTGCTTTCCTCACTGTTGGGAACACCTCTAAATTACTGTGGACTGATGATATGCAAACTCGGTGAAATCTTTAAAATTCACTTTCCCTAGAAATGGTAATATTTTTGCTTTTAGTTTTGGTAAGAAAACAGAAAAAATTTGCATTTTGGCTCAATCTCAAGTTTTGAGGTTTTTTTTAAGCTCACAAAAAAAATCTCTTACTGCTCCAGTTCTCATATCTGCTGCGCCAAGATTTTTTAGACTTGATATTGTTGGAAAAGATACCAAGTTTAGATTTTTTTATATAACTTTAGTCAGGGGTTTTGTTTGCCTTTGCCCTGGGGAGAAAGAGATTTTAAGTTTTTTTTCAAAGGATTGTTTCATCACTCAAAGCTGATGAGCTTAACATCTCAACAGACTGGGAGTAGCACAGAAGATACACAAAAGATAACAACCATCAACGTCCATCAGTTCCAAACATCACCCCTGGCATGGTCAGAGACCCTGGTCTGGGAAAAGAGAGATGAGAGAACCAAGAATGAGAACCTAATTAACATTGAAGTTGGAGAGATGGATAATCAATGGGAAACCAAACCACGAGTTTCTGTGTGTTTTGATTCTGTAAGTATCTGAAAAATATGCTAAAATTCATGTGTCATTTGATGATTTTCTCTGCACAACACAGGCTATGTGTGGGTGAAATTATTTCTGTTGCACATCCTGTCCAGAATAAAGTAATGCCTTGATTCTCCAACACTAAAAATGTTGTTGGAGAGTTTTTTTCCTGCAGCTTCGGTGAATTCCTCAAATTTGACTTGATTGTGGTTACAAATACTTCTGAAGCCCAAACTCTGAGTTCTAATCCCTAGCTTCCTGAAAAATATCCCTTTGTTTTCATAATAATATGGGATTTTGATGTTCTGTTGGAGGTTCCCTGCATTTCTGCTCTTTCCTATGGAGTCAGTTTAGACTTTCTTTTCTCCTGACCATTTTGAAAGCTCGATGTTCTTCTCATCTTTGAACTTCTCTACTTTCCATCCAGGTACTGATCATATCACCTGCCAGGTAACTCTCTCAACCCTCAAAGGACAGATGGGATGGCTCAGACCAGTATTTACATATTTGACTTATTCCAGTTTACCTGAAATACTGCTGCCAGAGTAAACACTCTTCTGCTGCATCAAGAACACAAAGGAAGAAAAGTCTCCGAGCTCCTTTCAGCTATATCACTTAATCTGTGTTTTTAATGGAGAAGAACTTAATATTCTTTGATTTGCAGCGTTTTTTCCCTTGACAGCTACTGATAGTCTGCAATAACTTGGGTGGTCCTCTTCCAGACTGCTCATTCCTCCTGATTTTAGAGAGAATTGTAATGCTCAAGCTTGCTGAAAATTACTCAGTAAGGGATTTTACATGTTCACCTCTTTCAGGAAAAATAACTGTGGGTATAAACGGTTTTCACCTCACAGAGGTCAAACAGAGTTGAGTTTATTTACACCAGCTGAGCCCCTGACTGAGCCTATCCAAACCTGACAGTGATCTCTTCCTTTCTCAGCTGTGATTAAAATATTTTCTGTCTTAACCAACCTTAAAGGCTTTGCAGGCCTGCTATCTGCTCCATACCTCAATGTGTCAGCTGGGCCAACATTGCATTAGTTGTTTGTCATGCAAGACAGAGAGTTTGGGTTTCTTCTCTTTCAATTCAACAGGACTTTTGCTGATTAGCAGTATCAGTGTTTTCAAATACTGCCAGCTACCACGGTCTTGTTTGAAAAAGGTTGAGTATTTGGAAACTAAATGGCAAAAATATGAACAGAGCAGTACATACAGGTCTGAAAACAGATTAAGAGTTAAAGCCTTTGAAACAGTACATGAGTTTTCCTCCTTAATATGAAAATGATGGCTATCATCTGGTTTGTAAATTCATATCAGATGAACATCTTGGAACAGTTAGAGCTAAAGAGCAGAAGATGTACAACTGAATAGAAGAGAAAAACTAGAACTATCCTCTAAAGATAAGGGAAGGGACTCACAAATGCTTTATTAGATAGGGAAGGGCTCCACAAATACTTCATTAGATAGGCTGTGGTACTTGATGTTAGCTGGGGAGCAAGCCCTTCTACAGTGGAGAAGGAGTTTCTCCTCTCCAAATGTGGGCACCACCATGTAAGAAAGATATTAAACTGTTAGAGAGTATCCAAAGGAGGGCAACAAGGATGGTGAAGGGCCTTGAGGGGAAGCCATAGGAGGAGCAGCTGAGGCCACTTGGTCTGTTCAGCCTGGAGAGGAGGAGACTGAGGGGAGACCTCACTGCAGTCTCTGAGACAGCATGTGAGGGAAAGAGGAGGGGCAGACACTGATCTCTGCTTTGTGGTGACCAGTGACAGGACCTGAGAGAATGACATGAACCTGTGTCAGAGGGGCTTAGGTTGGATATTAAGAAAAGGCTCTTCTCCCAGAGGGTGCTTGGGTTCTGGAAGCACCAAGCCTGCCAGAGCTCAAGAAGCACTTGGATAATGCTCTCAGGCACATGGTGTGATCCTTGGGGTGGTCCTGTGCAGGGCCAGCAGCTGGACTTTGATGAGCCCTGTAGGTCTCTTTCAACTCAGGATATTCTATGATTCTATGAAATATGTCTTTTTAAAGTCATTTGGATGAAAGCTCTACACAACTCACTTCTGTGCTTATACTTCAAGAAAATCTTAGCTTTCTGACTTTGCATCTCTGTTGCCAGAATCCATTTCATCACTTCACATTAAGTGAAGGAATCAGGATCCTTGAGAGCTTAATGGCACAGAGAAGAAGGATGGCTTGGGACTACATCCATCATAACAGGGCAAGCAGCAATAATTAGGGTTAAACTGCAGAAGTGTCAAGGTGGGAGAAAGCTGGAACCAGAGGTGTTGATGAAATGCTGTTGTCGGCAGCTTTATAATGCCTTTGTGGCATGTGATTGAAAATTACTGTGCTTTCTAATAATCAGAGCAGCTCGATTTAAAATGCCTTGTTTAAATAACCATTTTGGAATGAGTCCCTACTGTTTTCTGCACTAGAAAACTTCAGGATTCCTAGCCTTAGACATGCCTTTCCTGGCTGCCCAGGCATTTGAGGAAGGACTCACTATTCCTGCAGAGTCTCTCACCTTCCTCCCAGGCAGCTGGGCAGAACACACAACCCACCATCAAGCCCAAGAGTAGACTCACCAGGAGCTAAGCAGTGTCTCAGAGAGCTGGGCAAAATAAAAAAAAAAATTATCAAAATAGGGCTGAATTATCAGCAGGAACAAATTCATGTATTTCCCCAGTTATCAACAGAGCGATGTTGATTTATACCAGCTGCAGATGTGACCCAGGTCACCACTCTCTGCTTCATCTCCCTTGCTGGGGGATGCTTGGAGGCCTTTTGCTGAAGTTTCATGGCTCAGGACCCCTCCCTGAGCTGGGCCCCACATGTTTACTGAGGAGTGTACATTTTACCCTCACATCCTCAGTGTGCTGAGCCTGTCCCACGGGGTCACAGCACGTCTCCCCCCAGCAGGTCACTACTGACATGCTGGCCAGTAATGGGAAGTGGCACTGTGCATCCGGGAGCAACAAAAGGAAAATGTTGAAAAAGTGACTTTTTTCACATTTCCCAGTCTATGAAGTGCAAAGTCAGAGTGTGCCAGAGCACTGTGTCCAGAAAAGAGCTTCTTCTGCCCTCTTCATGCCAGATTGCACTGGGGGACTCAGAAAGGCTTCTAAAGCAAATAAACTGGAAGCAGGGGACTTCCTCACTCTTAATCTTACTGTTTTGAAGTAAAAATGCAAGAGAAGCAAAGGGTGTTCTTCCTTCTCTCATCTACCCCTTAACCACAGCCAGATCCATTTATAGACTTGTGCAGCTCTTTCAGTCTGGTTGAAATAAGTGGATTTTCAGAGACAGGGTATTTCCCTTCCCTGCAGCATTGCTGTAGGAGTCTGTCCCTGCTTGTTACTGGAGAAATTTTATAGCCCTGCAAGTTGAGTCAACAGTCTTTACCCATGTGTGGAAAAAAACACCCTTGTTCTTTTAGCCCTGGGATCCTCATCTCTCAGCCCTGGGTAATTTGGATTAGCTGTTACTCATGCAAACAGTGCCACTCTAGTTTAGTTTGATCTCATTTCCACCCAGAAAACAGTTTGAGGGCCTCAGAAGTGTGCTGAGAGCCCTCTACTCCCAACGAGCTCCTTCTATCGCTGCTCTGTAAAGTCAAACATCTCCTTTAAAATCAGAGCAAAAACAGAGTCCCAGTGTTCATGTCAGCCACACTATTATGGCAAAAGCCTTCCAGAAATACCCTTTCAGATGCTGAGCAGAAGTAAAACTATCAAGGTCACCTCTGGTTTGATCTTGGCATGTGCTGCACATTCTTCATTTCTCTAAACTCTGGCAAGGGCATTAGCATCCCTTTGGAGGTGTGCTGCTTGCTTGGAACAGTCAGCAGCTCTTCCAAAACCCGGTTGTGGGCTTGTCCCTGCCAGGTGAAGTTAATAGTGTTAAGGAAAACTTATTTTATCTCTTAAGCCTTGTCTGAGCAGACTTCAGGCAACAGCTCAAGGACCTCAGCTGGCTCCTGGTGTCCCAGCACAGGTTAGGGGGAGAGAGCTGGCACATTAATTAATAAAGCAAGAATGTGGTGCTTTTTTAAGGAATACGATGCTTTCTCTGCTTTCAGAAAACTTTCAGCCCAGGTGAGGCACCTTCCTAGAAAACAAGCTGTATTTTCAAAATGATGTAGAAATCCCTGGGGGAGTTTTTCTGCCCTGCACCATGCAGAAGATCAGATGGGATTATTACAGTGATCCCGCTGGCCTCAACATCTGTGAAAGTTTGCTGCAGCTCCTTTGAATAGTTACTCTGCTTAGTAGGAGGTGACTTATTTTTTTTTTTTCTGTTGGCATGTTATCAGAGGAGATCAGACTAATTGTGTATTTATCTAGAATTACAGTTATGAATCTGCTCTAATAAGGCAGTAATTCATATCTTGAGTGATTTATGGCCTGAGCCTGAAAGCCCTCTGAATCCTTTGACTCCACTGGGATTTCCTAAGGCAAGGTCATTGCAGAATTGTGCTTCCTTTTGCTGCTGATACCCTGATGATGTGGAACCAGCACCTTCACAGTGCCACTTATTTGTTAGCATTTATAAAAAACATCACAAGCAGACCCAGAATAAATGCAATTTGTATACTGTTTTCTTATCCACCGTAGTTAACAGCTCCCAAAGTCCTCTCCTGCCGTCCTCTGCTGCGGTACTTAGGTGATTTGGGAGGAGTTTTAGGAGGCAATTCTTCTTCACTCTGGAACTTCTACGGTTAAAATTCATTTAGTTCCAACAAAGGAGAGTAAAAAAGAGTGTTTATAGTCCCTGTGAAGTAATTTTAACCTAGGACTCAAAAGACAAAGACCGCTGTTGAATAGCAATGTTTATTTAGCATTTTAGCATTTAAATCTTTCTCTATTTGGATGTGTCTTTCCTTTTGAAGTGGAAGCATAAGTTTCACTGCCTGAAAAACTCTTTTATTTTTCATCTCACACTGAATCCCCAGAAAAATCCTCAAATATTCTTGTAAATCTCAAAGATACTAAGGAGTTAGCCCCCCTTCCTCCCCATTTAGACCTTTGAAGGCTGGTGTGACTAGAATGATTTTGGAGTTATAGTTCAGGGTCGGAATAAAAAATGAAGGGAAGCATTTTGCAATACCGTAGCTTGTACAATAACTAATTACTTATAGATTTTAGGTCACATTTGAAAAAGACAAATACTGAAATAAATGGATAATCACTTGGAGCTACCATTAACAGTTTGTTTAAGCACTTTGGGTTAAAATCAGCTCGGTGCCACAGCAGAGCAGCTGCCTGCATCAAGTGCAAGGTTGTGCCAGCACCTGTGAGAGCCAAACTGGCTCCTTTGCAGGATCAGAAACACTTGGAGCTCGGGCTTGTGCACTGCAATGGGTGCTTGGTTGGGCCTTTGCTGGACCATGCTGGTGGGAAGAGTTAACCAAGCAAAACCTGACCAGTTCTGACACTAAATGAGACAGAAAAAATGTCTTAGGGTTTTGAGGCCAGATGCTGCCCTCCACTGTGATGTTTAACAGAAAAAAACGAGGAAATGTGCTGGCAGATTTGTGGTGATGTGATCTAAAACATCAGAAGACTTCAGAAGAGAGGGATGAAAATACAATTAGTGACCTATATAAGATTTGATGAGTTTAAGCTTTAGATGTAGCCTGCATGTGTATTAAAATTGTTACCTGTCTGTCATATGAATGTAATGCAGAAAACTAATTATTTTATTGCGTATTTTAATACAATGTCTTAAACACATTAAATTGCCTTTTTTACCTCTGCAGCTGGAATCATCAATAATTTTGCTAAGGAGGTGTGTTATGATGCATTCAGCATAAACTTCAGGCTTTGGAAACCTGGAGAAGTGGCTTTTAGCTGGTATACATTTTACTCTTCAGCTTCTCTCCCTTCCTGTGGGGCTTGAGATGGGAAACCTCACTTCAGTTGCTTCCCTGTGAATTTTGGAAAATCCTTCCAGCCACGCACATATCCCACAGTGTCTGGCTGTTCCCCATTCCTTTAGAGATGACAGAAGGCTCAGTTTTCTCCCCAAAAGGAGAAAACTCTCAGCTTGGTACCAGATAGCCTCTATGAAATGTTCATCTTCTTGGAAAGGTAGTGTCAGATACATTGGAGATGCTGTTTTAGGGCTCCAGAAAAGATTTGTGTCCTCAAGAGTATTTGCTAACTTACCTCATAAATACATGTGAGCCAGCAAGATGGGACAAAACTACCCAAAAGACCCAATTCATCCCAAACATCCTCAGATCACGAGGAACAGTCAGGGATGGGGATGGGAGCATCTGGAAATAACATCATTCCTAAGGGAAAGTGCTCCATTTTAATTAATTGTATCCCTTTTATCCATGACAGTGTAATTGCATTTTGCTTAACTAAGTCTTTTTAATTGGTGCTGGGCATGAATGATAAGCAAAGCTGTGCCACTCCTTGTTAGCTGTCACAGGCAGCTCTTTCAGGGCAGTGCAGGATGGTTGGAGACTTTGAAGCTGGGGTGGGACAGCTGCAGCTGGGGATTTGGGAGGGAGGGCTGTGGCCCCACAAACCACCCTACAAATCTCAGGGCCACCCTTTCTGTAGACACAAAAGGATTTTTTGTTGCTCACCAACCATCCCATGGTGACTTGGGGCACTCTTCCTGTGCCAGTGGACCTTCTCCTAGACTGGAGGAGTGAACATGTGGGCATGAGTGCCCTCCAAACCTGCTGCATAGGGATCCCAGTGCTGAGCTTCAGGCTCCAAATGCCACGGCTGGGACTTGTGTCCTGCCCCCACAGGGGTGAGGCTGGGGATGGGCTGTGCAGCTGTCCCTCCTCTGTCCCTCCAAGGGGACACCTCTTCCAAGCTGGAAAAATCTGAGGGTTTGCCTTAAAAATTGTGTTTCTAGCTATTAAGGAGCAAGACCTGTACAAGTGTCACAGCTGCCCAGCAGTCTCTAACAAACCTCAGGTACAAGGGGCTGCATCACAAAGACCTGAAACCATCTGCTCTTATTTTGCAAAACCCCTTTCTTGGATGACTGGTTGACCCCTGCTGCAGTTACTGAGGACTGAAACCACCTCAGCCTGCCTCATCCCCCCAAACCAAGCACCCCACTCTCAGGTTTTTGTCTCACTGTGTGTGCTGTCAGCTGTTCCACAGGATAAAACACATTTTAGTCCTTTCCTGTGGTACAGGTGGGACATCATGGGCACCCTCTGGATGCATCTCCAGGCCTTTGTGGCCACCACTGTCCTCCTGCTCCTGGGATTGTAGAATCATGGAATGATTTGACTTGGAAAAGACCTTAAAGGTCATCTAATTTCAAATCCCTGGGCAGGGACAACATTTACCAGACCAGGATGTTCAAAGTCCCATCCAATGTGGCCTTGAACACTTTCAGGGTTGGGGCATCCACGGCTGCTGTGGGCAGCCTGTGCCAGTGCCTCACCACCCTCACAGCAAGGAATTTCTCCCTGACATATAATCTACACTAATCTCTTCTGGTTTAAAGCTATTCCCCCTTGTCCTATCACTACATGCCCTTGACAAAAATCCCTCTCCAGCTCTCCTGCAGGCATTTGGAAGGTGCTGTAAGAGCTCTCTCCTCCAGACTGAGCAGCCCCGACTCTCTCAGCCTGTCTTGCTAGCAGAGGCGCTCCAGCCCTCGGAGCATCTCCGNTATAATCTACACTGATCTCGTCTAGTTTAAAGCTATTCCTCCTTGTCCTATAGTGATAGGACCATGCCCTTGACAAAAATCCCTCTCCAGCTCTCCTGCAGGCATTTGGAAGGTGCTGTAAGAGCTCTCTCCTCCAGACTGAGCAGCCCCGACTCTCTCAGCCTGTCTTGCTAGCAGAGGCGCTCCAGCCCTCGGAGCATCTCCGCAGCCCCCTGGCCTCGCTGCAGCAGGTCGCTATCCTGCCGTGCCGGGGTCTCAGAGCTGCTCCAGGCGGGCTCTCCCGGGGGGAGCGGGACCCGCGGCACCCCCGGCTGTGGGCGGGAGAGGGCGGCGGGGCAGGGGCAGCCTCGGGGCCGATGNGCCGGGGGAGGCCGCTGGCTCCTGGCGCGGTGCCCGCCGCTCGGGCCGCAGGTCCCGCCGCATCCCGCCGGGACGGGGCCAGCGCCTGTCCCTGCCGGGACACCTTTATTCATCGAGCGTAAATTGCATCAATCGCATGGGATCCAGGAAAGCCCAGTTCAATATTTTCTCCCTAATATCTACACGTGTGTGTGTATAATTTTATTTCATTATCTAATCGAGCTTTTATCTATCTATCTATCTATCTATCTATCTATCTATCTATCTATCATCTATCTATCTATCTATCTATCTATCTATCTATCTATCTATCTATCTATCTATCTGCTTAACACCAATTGATAGCTTATTCATGCTTTGCTGTATATTTTTATTTGTCATCATTTTGCTTTACTGGAGCATCTAATTTCTAAAGGCATGAAAAGCTTAGCTTTATACACCAGACAAGTAAGAGGTATTGCTTCTGCAGACAGCTTGGGAAATGCTGACAGAGAAGGCAAGGGACTTAACTAAAGTCAAAAACAAGTGCTGTGCTAAACCAGGGTAGTATGGCACCTAGATCCCAGGCACTTATTTTTGCACTTTAATGTGTGACCAGCATAGTTTCTGAACAATATTTATGTTTGCACACCAGAGAGATAATCTGATAATTTCTAACATTTGCTGTCTTGGGTGGTTTTAAACTCACTTCTCTGGGGGTTTTAAACTCAGGTTCACAGCTGTAGCATGATGAAGATGGACTATCCAGCTCAGCTGCAGTAAGTGCAGGTTTCTGCACACTGATCCCATTCTCTTACTGCACTAAGCTAACGTGGACCATCCCCTCCCCTGTGGACTTAGAGGTCACAGATGTGTGAGCTCCTGCAGATGAGCTGATGTCAGGTAGCTGGAAAAGCTGTGAACTGGCTCACATGCCTGAGCTCCAATTGTTTTGTGACAGCTGGGATGTTTCAGGTTACCTGTGGGTCTTGCAACTGTTATTGATTAGTGAAAAATTCAACTTTCTTTGTCAACATTTCTATGACCTGGTAAAGAGGCACAGAAGCACAGCCTGATGGAATTGGGTTTGCATCATGAAGAGGAGCTCCATGGAGAGCAGAGGCAGCAGCAGCTCCCAGGACAGGCTCAGTGTCCCATCAAGCACACTCCACCCCAACATCCTCTCTGTGGCTGCAGTTGTTTTCACCCCAGACGCGCTTTCTACAGTCCGTAATTGAAACTTCACTCCCTGTGCAAGTTACGTCATCAAGCCAAATTTGTCCGGTACCTTTGGAAGATTAAACAAACAAACAAAAAATTGTTGGATGGGAGAAAGAGGAATATGCCTTTTTTCCTAAAGAGAGCCCTGTGGACAGTGGCTGTGTGTTGGGTTGGGTGGTTGGCTGTTGGAAATCGAGCATTTGGGCACAGTTCAAGCAGCACTTGACATGCAGCTGCCTCATCCCATGAGGAATGAGGGCATCACTGGCTGCTGGGGTGGGTGACCTCGCTGTGGTGCTTTCTGTGGGTGTGTCCCCAGCCGTGGCAGGCCTGGAGAGGTGTGAAGCTGTTGTGGACCCACCTGGTGGGGCTGTGAAGAAAGAGACGGCTCGGCTGAACCCCAGCATTCGGCAGACGACGCCGGCCTCGCGGCTGGACCAGCCATCGTCACAGATCGTGCCCCAGGAGCCTCTGTAGAAGATTTCCACACGGCCCCTCCTGTCTCCTCCCACGATTCGTACATAATTACCAGGGCCAGCTGGGAATTCAGAGAAGAAAATAACTCTATGGGTCATACAGGCATAAAGAAAAAGACACTGACAGACAGAAGCATGGGAACATCCGTCTAACCACCCAAACCAGAGGGATGTTCCCATCTCCAGGGTGGCACCAGAGGTTACAGGTAGCTCAAATCCAAACAATTCACGAGCCCTCCTGCATTTGGAGACACCAGGCTGCAGCTCAGAGCACAGACTCCTTGGCTCTGTTAGCTGTGCTGTGGGTTAACCAGCATGAGCAGAGGGGTATTTTGGTCCTGATCTCAGGTAGCTCTGATACCAGAAGGCAAGTGAGAGAGGAAATAAAAGTCCAGTACCTTCTCCTTTTTCACCTTTGCTCCCTTTCAGTCCTGAGGAACCTGTTTCACATTAGAAAAGCAAACATTTAACAGTTGCTTGTGAAAAAATCTGGTTATTATCTAGTTCTGGATACTTGTTGAATTAGAGATGTCCAGACTCCTCCCCTTGCAGAAAATGAACACCCTGAAGTGGCCAAGGGTATGTAAAAGAAACATGGCAGGAAAAGTAGGATAATATACAGCAAAATATTACCAATGTGTGACCCAAGAAAAGGGCCACTTTCAAAATCCCATATATTCATTCACTTGTGGGAAATGTATCTCATTCCCACTGTTACCTGTAAAATGGCATCTCTGATAGACTTCAGGATCTCCAGAAGCAGACATGGTCTCTCCCAAAGTACTTGCAGGAAGACCTACATCCTGGGATTTGATCTCCAGGGAGAGCAGAAAGGTGCTCTCAGAAGTCCTCCACATTTCTGTGGAGCATCTTGGTCGTGAGAGTAGGGGTGGTTGAAAAAACCCAGTGAGCTCTTTCCCCCAGAGCTACCTCCAGAAAGCATTCATTGCTGTCTCCTTCTGGGGACCAGGAGATGAGATGCACCCAGAGCATGGAGCCAGCCTTGTTACACTTCTTCCATCCTCCAGATGCAAAGATCCAGAGGAGGAATGCATGGAGAAGCCCTACAAAGAATCTAGTTTATTTTATTTCTGAGGATTCTTGTACTATTCTGTGTGAACAATTAAAAGAAAAAAGCATCTGGAGCAATGTTTGCTTCTCATGGGCTGTTGTAACAACTGTTTGTTTTTTTTCTTTTTTTTTNTTTTTTTTTTTTTTTACTACAAGTCTTATGTTTTTTTGAAACATTCTGTGATTGGAAGGGAGGGGGGTTAAGGATGGAGAGTAGCTGTAGTGTTGGCCTTTTTGAACAACTTTTGTGTCCTACAGTTAGCAAGGTGTAGTTAAACAGCCTCACTGTTAGGTGTTTGCAATAGCTTCACTATTGCATGTTCCTGGGTGCTGTGCTTCCATGGGATTTATCCTCTGATGTCTCTGAACAAAGCAAATAGGAACATGGGTTGTTCCAGTTTTCTGTGAAATCAGGGATTTGAGAAAATCTAACACATCTGTGTACTTGCATGTCTTTTAACACACCTCCCAGGGTGTACAGTTGACACCCTGCACATTCCTGTGCTGGGAAGGCTGATCTGCAGTCCCAAACCCAAATGTGCCATCAGCTCCACAAACCCTGTGGCAAAGAGCCTTACCAGTAAATCCAATCTCTCCCTTGGCTCCTTTTTGTCCTGGCTCTCCTTTCAGACCCTGGGTGCCATAATCCCCCTTGGCTCCTTTTTGACCAGCTGGGCCTGGGGTGCCTGGGAGGAAAGCAAAAAGTCATTGCCTTTGTCCCTTCCCAGGGAAAGGACACGACAAACATTTCACATTGATGCAGAACAGTGGAATGTGGCACCTAAAGTTCTTTGTATCATCATCTTTATATCAGAATAAATCATGCTGTAAGAGTTTACCTGCTGGGCCCTGGTCTCCCTTTGCTCCCTTTTGCCCTGGAGGTCCTAAGATCATAAAAACAAACAAACAAACATTTATAAGACTGAGTTTATACATTTATAAAAGCTTATGCAAATTAGTATTTACAAATGATTTTAACTCCTCTAGTTTTGGTGTCTACACTATAAGCATCTATTCCTGAATCAGGTGTCTTATTTCATATCATACTCAGTGCAGACCATGTCAAACAAGAAAATACAGGCAGTGGAGAAACATCTTCTCCTGAAGTTTATCTTAAACTGCTTCTTTGTTTGTGCATTTTCAATTTATACAAAAATTGAGGCACCATCACCCCTCACACATATTGCAGATGGCAGAAACAGCCCTCTGGTGAGCAGCCAGCCCACAGCAGCCTGGCAGAGCCCCAGGAGTGCCTGACATCCTGGGATGCATTGGGGGTCCAAGAAAAAACTCAAGAGGTCTCCTCTTGGAGGTGTAGCTCCCTTTCTGGTGTCTGCATGATGTGTGTGGTTGAGCCAACCTCTTTATTCTCCTTTACCTGCCACTCCTTGTTCTCCCTGTACACCTTTGAGTCCAGCAATGCCTTGTGCTCCTAAAATCAAAAAGAAATCAGTGAGGGTGAACCCATCACACAAAGTGAGGCCAGAGTAGAGGTCAATGAGTTACAGGTTTGAGCAGTGCTGTACCTGGGCTACCTCTGGGGCCCTGGTCCCCCTTCTCCCCTTTCTGACCAGGTCTGCCTTCAAGGCCAGGACTTCCAGGAGGTCCAAGTTGTCCAGGTGCACCTTGAGGTTGAGTGAAAGCACCACAATATGAAATGTCACAAAACTCATGGAGGAAATAAAAAGACAGACAGCTCAGTCACCAGCCCTTGCACCCTGAGTTGAGCCTATGAAGGCAAACCAAGAAGACTGGCTGTCTCCAAATTGCAATCCTGGCAGTGCTGATCTTAGCAATGCAGTCAGGGATGATCTGGAGTGAAAGGCTGCATGGAACCAGGTCCTGGCTGACTGCCAGCCTTGAAATGCACAAGTTCTTCCCAAAAGAGCAGCCAATTTCTGCCCTTGTGTGTGCACAGGTGTCAGGAAGGAGGCCATGGCCCTTCTTTCCTGCACAGTGAGCGGGGCCCACAAGAGACAGCCAAGGCTGCTGGATGATTCTGGATGACATTGAAATGTTGGCATGGTTTCTTCATCTAATCATCATCTTCTCTTACCCATGCTGGGATCTAGACCAGCTGCAGTTTTCCTAGTCATGAAACACCACATTAAAGAGATCAGTCTTATGCCTCTACAAGGAATTGCACCTTCTGTACAGCTTACCTGCCTCTCCTTTCGGCCCAGCAGGTCCAGGCTTCCCCGGGCTCCCTGTAACAACACCCTGCCATCAGTGCAGACCAGGATTAGCCCAGCCCCTCAGTGGGGCAGCCCTGCACTCTGTCCCACTGTGTCCTCTGCACTTACCCTCATACCCTGGCACTCCTGGCAATCCATGCTCTCCCTTAGGACCCGTGGGTCCCGGGAGCCCGGGGTCTCCCTTCTCGCCCAGGTCACCTTTCTGTCCATGGGGACCTATCAAACAGCACAGCACATGTGTAAATTCAAAAAAAACCCCAGATTTGTTGTCTCTGCAGCCTGTGGAGCCTCTCTGTCTGGCCACACCAGCAGCAAGCCTCCCACCTGCATTTGCCATTCAGTGCCACTGTCCCCACAAAGCTGGAAGAGGACAAAGCTGGCCTGTCTGATCCACCTCTGGCTCTGTCAGCCTCTCTACCAGCTGTCTGTCTGGCCTGCTGTTAAAGGCTTGCAGTGGTGCCATGACACCTCTCCAGTCAATTCCCCAAACTATCCCTCCTACTGGGATGTTTTCTCCTCTAGTTAAATATCCCTTACTGCAGTCTGAATGCTTCCCTTCTGCTAGACACAGTGAAGATACAGGGCTGCACATTCCAATCCTGTTCTTCCAGAGAGTTCTGTCATCTCCCCTTAAACTTGTCTTCTCTGAGCAGGTGATCAGCATGCTCTAAAAGAGCTGAATTACTTGAAAGTGCCTCATTTGAAGACTTCTCCTTCATTTTTCTGCTCTAGAATTATCCCAAAGTCCTTGCTTTTTGGCATTCCTCCTACAATCACTCTTCTCTTCTGGAGCATCTTGTGCTAATGAGAGCATTGGGGCATTCAGGAGCTGATGGAAGGTCTGAGTTGGAACCTGTCCAACTGTCCTCCCTGCTCTGCACCACACACATCACCTGCTTTCTTTTCCTCTCCTGCTTTCAGTCCATCTGAGACCACTGAGTAACAGCTATCCATAATGCATGCTGCATGGGAGAAACACATTGCATAACTCTTCTACTTCAGGTGTACAAAGCCAGGCTTATGTAAGATGCTCATAAAGCTCTCAGAAAGAGACTCCACTAAAATGAGGATTAACATCCACATGCTTGTGCATATAAATTATATTGTATTATTTTACACCATAGAAATCCTACTGCAAACATCACTGCTTTAATCTAGGATAGGCTGATAATTGAATATCTGTGGCTTTCATTAGACAAAGGTCACTCTGTAAAGAGACTTCCGTGGTGCAGAATCAACATTTTGCATGGCCCCTTCCCCCAGCCCTCCTTTGGGAGGTTTGCTGAAGCATGACATGAAATTAAACCCCTTCAGATCAGGTCAAGTGTCCTGTTTATCCAGCTCCCTCACTGACTGGCAAACCATGCTCAGGGCTGCTTGGATTTTTATGAATACTGACCTATGAAAACAACTTCTGGTGTTCTATGTAGAATGAGTTTAAGAGGAAATATGTGTGAGAACACTAAAAATGTTAAGACAGTGAAGAAGTCTTACCTGCAAGCCCCATCTCTCCTTTTTCTCCTTTCATTCCTGGACCACCACTTGGGCCAGCAGGACCAGGAGCTCCTTTGCTCCCCTTCTCACCCTGGGGTCCATGGACACCTGCAAGGACAGCACCATTTTTGTCCATGCATGAGCCAAACTCCACACTCTGTGCACTTGAGAGTGGTGCTGGTGACAGTGGGAAATTGGCCCACTGTGATTGTTGCACACTGACTTTTGAAATAAGATTTTTTTTTCCCAGCTAAGTTTTGATTTTGCTCACATTAGCTTTACATAGGCTTATTTCCTTCAACTCCAATGACATACTTACTCACTTACACCTTGGCTGAGGACAAGATTGCTCATAAAATCACCCATAAACCCACTTTATGTTCATCCACAGAAGTAATTCAGGTGTCAGAAAAGCCTTACCTTGGTCTCCCTTTGTCCCTGGTGGTCCCCGTAACCCTGGGATGTAAAATACATATATCAGCTGACACACATCATCTATTCTCAGTAATGGCTAAGAAGAAGGGACAAATTTTTTAATCATCCTTTGCTCACACAATTTCAGTCACCAGTGAGGCCAATCTTCAGCTGGCAGGGACCAGAACAACCACTTGAGTAAAGTCCTTGGAGCTCAGCTGAGTGCTCAGCTGGGCAAGGGCCAGCTTGTCTTCCTGCCAAGCCCAGCTCATGGGGACCACTGGGGAGATCTTCCATGGAAATGCACTGAATGATTGGGCTCTGGTGTGTAATAACACTGCTTGGCAGGAGGTGCTGTTTCGACGCCGTAGGTGCAGCCAGGAACATATGAAAACACAATTTTTAATTTTTTTTTTCTTTCCTTCAGAAAAATCTCATCAGCGTAGCCAAGAAGTAGGGATGGATGAGTTACAGGCCTGACCTAACAAGGGCTGCATCTTAGATCATCATCACAGGGTCATAGAAACTGTTGCCTGGCCCAACCTCTGCTCAGAGTGGAGCCAGTGTTAGATCAGGACCTGCTGCACCCTCACAGTCTGGAGTGAGGATTTGCCTCCTGTGGCAGGGGTGGTTCCACCCAAACCCCCAGCTACCCAGGGCAGCAGCTTGTGCATGGCTGTGGAGGGCAGAACTTGCACGCAGCTCTTTCCTGAGTCTGTGCCAATGTTTTCCTAGGGACAAGGTGGGCATTGATCTCTGTGGGAGCACTTGGGCTAGCCAAGGCTCCTGGAGGGTCAGTGAAAAGCCCCACAGGCTTTACCCCTGCTTTTTACAGCAGATCATCCCCCCATGACCAGGGTGTTGGGTGTCTGCACACTGGGTAGGGTCTGGGTCTGGAGACTGAATCCCAAATCCTCACTTAAGGTCTCTTAGATGAAATAAAGAAGAAGAGGAAAAGAGGAGAAGTTGTGGCTCATTTCCCAACATACCTGGTAGACCAGGATCTCCTTTGCGTCCAGGAGGCCCTGAAATAAATATTTAATGGGTGTTTTTCAGTAGTCAGCAGTCAGTGAGGAACACAGCAGGATGGGATGGAGGTGTGGGCTGGAGACACAACCCTTTTGGAGGGCACCTAGAGCCCAAATCTACAAGTCACAGGGGGGAAGAGGAGCCCAGAGCCACATGTGCAGCTACAAGGGGATCTGGGGGCTTGCACAGGGCAGTGCTCCAGCTCCTAAAGGTGCTCCCTGGTCTGGAGCTGACTCCTATCCTGGGCATGGGGACATAACTAACTGACAGGAAGATTAAATCTTGCCCTAGTTACTGGGTCATCTAAACTGGGTGTTCAGCCCCACTAGTGATGCAGAGGAGCCAGGTCTCCCCCTGCATCCTGCAGAGCCAGCATGGAGAGCCATACCTGCAACCAGGGTGATGTTGTTCATCCTCATCATCAGGTTTGCATTGTTGCTTTTAATTATGGTGATTTCTTCTTCTAAGCTTCTCCTCCAGTTTTCTTCATGTCTCACGAGAAAGTCCTTCCAAGTGGAGCTTCTCGACAAGGCCAGATTGTTGGCAAAGGAGCTCTGCAGAGTCTCTTCTGTATGGGAGGCATTTTGCTCCTGAAGTTTCAATATCTCTCTCTGCATCTTAAATACTGAGGAAACAAAAAGCCCATGCAATGAATATTCGCTGCCCGATCTGGCTGGGAAATGGTTGTTTGGCAGAGCAGTTCCTCAGCACCTGGGGGGGACCCCGGGGGATAAAGACCACCCCTGTTAGCCCCGGGGGGGGCGGTTTTCATGTGCCAGTCCTGGCTGCAGCCGGGAGTGCAGCTGGGAGTGCTTTTGCAAATGCAAAGCACACGCAGGGGGTGCGGGAATCGTTCCCTGCCGCCGCTGCTTTGGCTGGCGGTGCGCGGAGCAGCCTCTGCTCCCTGGGAGCTTCCAGATCCGTGTGCTCCCTCCCGCTGCCCCCAGGAGAGCCCAGCCCAGCTCTCTCCTGATGCCAAGCCCGCGGCCAGGTTGCAGAGTTACCTTTGTACATCAGCAGCCCCTGGCCGGCCGTCAGCAGCAGCAGGTAGACGCTGAGGGCTGTCCGAGCACAGCATGCGGATGCCTTCTTCTGGCTCCGAGGCTCTAAAACCCAAGAGAAGAAGGGTAGAAGAAGGGTAGACACTCTGCCACATTCCTCTCCTATAAGCTCTGCTTGCTTCCAGCCTTTCCAGGCTTGGCCAGGGTGCTTTCCAGCGGTGTGGAGCTGCAAGGTCCCTCTGTGAGAGCAAGGCAGGCTGCCTTCCTCTGCTCCAGGCTCTGCACTGCAATCTGCTTGGCCATCTTTTCCTTAGCTCAGTTCCACCAATTTAACCAGATCGGTTCCATCAAGACTTAACCCAGCCTACAACAGTGTGAGTGTGGTGATTTCCCCCTTTCTGCATCAATAAACTCCCTGTTTCCATCGTTTTTAGTTGTCCCAGGCTGCTCAAAGCAATTCCTTCTCCATCCAGAGCACTGCATGCGTGTGATTCCAGCAGCCATGCATGTATGCATCAAAATAAATGAGAAATCAATAATAAACTGAACGGCAGAACAAATTGAAACAAGTCATAAGATGTAAAATCAATCATTACCATCAAGTGTAAAAGAAATAAATAGCTTTGTTGAATTTTGGCCTTCAGGGAGGAAAAAAAGTATTTCAGAAGCATTGGTAACTACGACAAACATTCAATAAGTTACCCTCAATTGAGGTTTTTCTTTTTTTTTTTTTTTCAAAGTAATGTAATCAGGAGTTTAAAGTCTTAGTTCTAAAAGAGTACAATACTTTAATTGGTTTTACAATAGAATGGCTTACTCAGCAATGAAGCTTTTATATTCAGCTAAAAATTCATAAACTTACATTTTTTTATTGAGTCTGGTGATTTTAGTATCTTAACTATTACGCATGAAAGTCTTACTCAAGAAAATTAGACATTTTCTAATACAGGAAAATAATTTTTTCCTGATGCTCAGCATCAGCTTTTGGCTAGAAAGGGTAGTTTGACATACTTCTACTTTTAAATGGCAGTTAATTTACTAGCAAAATCACTGCAAAAAGCATTTAATATGCAATATTTCATTTTTATGTGTTGTTTTAGATCAGATAAAATCCATATAAATCTATTGAATAAAAAGAAATCTTACCACTTATCTGAAAGGTTGTGGTAGCAGGTGAGGCAAACCCAATCTTTTCTGAAATACTGAAAGAGTTCATATCACTCAAATTTCCATCTTCCCCGTATTTGTCTGTAATTTTCATTACAAATTTATTGTGGCTCTTCTAAAGCCTTAGACAATAAAGAACTGGAGGTACTTCCTCTCTGCCTCCTGATTTGATATGCTTTCTGATAGGCATTTCCTATCTGCTCAGCTTTTATAGACTGCTGAGAACTCTGATGTGGTAATTTGAACAGTTCCTCAAAAGATCCCAAGATGTTGAGCTGCTCTCATGTGCTCAATTGGAGTCCAGGGAGTCTTGGGCAGGATTTGAAAGATCTTCAACCTGGAGTTATTCAGCATCTCTGCATTGTGGCAGAGTTAGGCATGAGATGGACATTTTGTTTCTAACACAAGTAAACCTCTGCAGGTAGCCAAGAAGATTCCATGTTCAAAATTAGCTTGGCAATCACTCTCCTGGGAGGGGAGGCTGAGGACTTTGTCACAGTGAAACACACAGTAATGTGCACCACCTCTGAGGTGACACCTCGGCGATTGTGGGTGACTCAAGTGCAAGGAGGGAAAGGATCAGGAGCAGGAGGAGTTGTAAAGACAAGCAATGGGATAGGGGATGCTGAAACCCAAAAGTTTTGGGATGATATGGAGAAGAGGCACTTGCAGCCTCCTTGAAAAGGTCTCTCCAGCTCCTGCTTCCTCCCTGATGAGTTTTTCACACCCATGGACACAATTCCTACCTCTCCACCATTTCATTGCCTTCATCCTGCCAAACTCCCCCGTGGCATTTGGCATTCTGACATCGCCATTTGTGTTGGGTTTGACTTTTGCAAAGCAAAGTGACTCACCCAGGCCCACAGGCAGGAGCTGTTGGTAGGAGCTGGGCAAAGCCCTCCTCATGCACGCTGCCAGCACCACGTCCTGCCCTCTCCGAGGTGCGAGGCAGTCGCTGTCACACCGCTTGGGCTGCAGGTCTGTGTCCATCCCCGGGGCTGCTGGCTCCTCACTGCTTTGCTTGGCCATGGAATGAAGTGTGGCAAAGCTTCAGCTAAGGGTGAGCTGGAGATCCACACCCTGACAGTGCAGAGTGAGGCCCTCTGTTCTGCACCTGATGTACAGATCTCTGAAAGCCTTGAGCCACAAATACGTGGGGATTTTTGAATCCGCTTCTGTGTTCTCCTTTCAAATGTGCTTGTGCAGCTGTGACCTGGTTTGTCCTCAGGAGGGAGGAAGAGGAATCCTCCATTTTTAAACATTCTGCTACACTCTGTGTAGGAATTGGGATAGTTTGCTTGCTTGTGACAGTCTCAGATATCCCCTTGAATTAGGGAGGCTCTAGGGATTACCACCAATCAGCTGAGCCACAGTAAATGCCTGTGCATCCTCTCCCATCATGGCACCACCTCCTCTCGGGAGTAAGGGCTCATATCCAGCCCATTTCTGGTGGTTTTGGTGGTTCAGCTGACCACTCTGCACAAGCCTGGGGCTGTCTGCTCTTGCTGGGTGATGAGCTGGGAATGACTGCACTTGTGCTGCCAAGTGGATGTTTATAGGGATGGATGTGATTCAGGTGCATGCAGAGAGCAGATTTACAGCAGAGAGGCTTTTAATAATACTTCTAGTCAAATCCATTTTATTTCAAAGTATTAAAAATAAGCTGGCAAACACAGTTCTCAAAAGCCTGCCTAAAGACAAAAGGTGCAATGAGATCTTTGTGCCTTCCTTCCCTGAGAAAGAAGCTCAGGAATAAGTTTTCACATGATTCATGGTCATGCTGTGGCCATACCACTCTCAGTGGCCCAGTTGGCTTGGGTGTAAAAACAGGGGTAGTTTCCATGAATTTGACAGCCCTGAACTGCAGTGCTTCAGGTTTTGAAGTCCAATCCTCCACTTTTGGGGGGAAAGTCATGAGCTGCAGTTGCCTACCCAGCTGGTCAAACCTTTATTTCTACTTGATGCAGCCTCATGCAGCTCTGCAAGCTGCCCCATTCCCATTGCTCAGCTGGGCATTCAGCTGCCTGGGAGGCTGTGGTGCATTTCTATCTGGATGTCAGCCTCTGCTAACAGGCAGCAGATTTCCCAGGGCACGTGGTGCCGAGGGTCTGGGCCACGCCCTGGTGCCAGAGACCATGTCCCAACATGCTGGCTCAGCCTTTGTGCCAGCTCCTGTCCTGCTTTCTGCTGTCTTTCATTTCTCACTACACCATCACTGACTGCGGCAGTGGGACGACTCTGATTTTGCAATCAGGGAAGAAAAAAAGAAAAGAAACTGCTGATTCAGTGCAGTCTCCCTAGGTTGATGTTTTGCTGAAGTAATGGGGTTATTTATAGAATAACAGATTCCAGCACATTATGGGACACGTATGCTGGGCCATCAGCCTTACCCTGCGGGCTGTCTGTGAGAGAGCCCTGGTCCCTCTCCTCCTGCTGCTCATCCTGCCTCCCCTGACATGCTCTGCTGACACTCAAGGAAGAGCTTAGAGTCCTCCAGCTCATCCCTTTCCTTCCTACATTCATACAGATGATGCTTCTCAGTGAACCAAGTTTTATAAACTGACCACAGCTGCCTCAAAGTCACGGGCCCGGGGGAACTGCTGGTGCTGGGAAAAGGAAGTGGCCTGGAAGTGGCTGGTGGAGCAAAAAAGTCCCTGGCCATGCCCACTACCTTTCTCATCTTCCATCATTTTTGCCCTCTGCAGGCATTTGCCACCACCAAGAGCTCATGGCAAAGCAAAGGGATGCAACACCAAACTCCAGCCTGGCAATACTAAACACATCAACAGCCCCCCAGCAGTGATTCTGCCAGGGAGCTTGGGCAGACATCAGCCTCCTCAGGACAGCCATTTATCCTGAAAGAACTGAAGTTGTGGTTCTTTAAAAACTTTTTTTTCCCCACGTGAGAAGATATTCTTGCTCAGAGGTGTTTCTCCATTTACCCACAAGATGTAATTTTTCCAGACTCATCTGTTTGATTGCAGACTGCCTTAGGCATAAACGTGCAGCATTCAGAAGGCTTTCATTCCTCTCCAGGGAAGTGTATGGCAAAACAGGCCCAGTGTTGGGTAGGTTGCTGCAGGAACCTCCACCCTTTCTGCTGTTGCCTCTAGACTGAAGTGAGGGCTGCAGCCAGGAAAGGTGACAGTCTAACCCTTATCCTGATACCTGCACCCATGTTTCTGCAGATGGGCTTCAAAACACCACAAAATAATCCTGCCACAGACTACACTGCTCTCCCACAGAAAAAAGCAAGTAGCTGTGGCTTGACCTGTCACACATCCCATACATGTTCGTGACAAAGCCAGCAATGACAGCAGCTGTACAACTGCCTCATAACAATCTTACTAGTAGACTAGTTTGGTTCTTTTTTTTCCCTATTCTACCTGATTTTTTAGTCTTTTGGGTTTTTTTGCAATGAACAAGTTTGATGAATTTTGACATACCAGTTCTTGTGGTGGATTTACTCCAGCCATCAGCCAAACAATGATATACCCAAATGTTGTCTCAGTCCTCTTTTGCAAAGGATGGGGAGAAAATGGAGGTGAAAAGACTTGTGAGTTGATATAATGAGAGTATAACAAAAAGCAAAAGATGCACTTGCAAGCAAAGCAGAAAGAGGAACTCATTCTCTACTTCCTATCAGCAGGCAGATCAGCAGCTGCTTTTGGGAATCAGGGCTCAGCACGCATGATGGCTTTTTGGGCTGACAAATACACAAACCACAAACATCCCCCCTTCCTCCTTCCTCCCCTGAACTTCTAATCTCTGAGTTTGACATCATAGAGTGCACAACACCCCTGGGGTCGGTCTGGGTCACAACCCTGGCTGTGTCCCTTCCCAATCTCTTGCCCAACCCCAGCCTGCTCCCAGGCTCAGTTTTGTACAAGCTCTGCCCACCAACAGCCAAAACATTCGTGTTAGCAGCACTGGCTGAGCCCCAAACCCCAGGCACAGCACCATACTGTGTTGGGCTGCTGTGGAGAATGATACCTCCACCCCTGTCAGACCCAGGAGAGCTGTCAGTGTGACAGTGTTTGTGCTAAAATGCCTTGTTCTCCCCGAGGAAGAGCGAGGACTTTGATGCCCACGGACATCAGGAGGCACTGCTGAATCCAGGGGATGCCAAGGCAGGTTGTGGGTGATCTGCCCACCAGTAGATCATGGAGGTACCTGATCTGGCCTCTCCCTTGTGAGTATCCCACAGACTGCCCAGATCAGCCCTGGCCAACATACCCTGAAAAAAAAAGTGGATCCAGCTCTAAAGGCAAGAAATGGTGCATTACATGGAGATTTTCTGTGCAGAAGAGAGGCTGAGGCCAACACACAAGTTCCAATGCCAGGGCATTAAAACAAACCCTGAGTGTGGGCCCATATGGAAGCAGAGGCCTTGTTGTGAAGCTCCCCACATCCCTGCACACCCAGGCCTGTGCTCGGGGGGTCTGGCTGCTGCAGTAGCACCTGGGTACTTCTGGGACTGTGGAGAAGCACTTGTGCTAAAGCAATAAAACCCCCAGCACTGCCTGGCTGACATTTCTCCTTTCTAGCTTGATGTGTTGCTTGGCTTTGTTGTAGAGATTGAAAACAGATTTTCTTTCCCTTCTATGAGTTATGTTAATTTGTGTTTCATCAGAACCTGCCTCTTCTCCTCCTTTCCTTTTTTTTTTTTCCCCTTTAGGCTGGATCCAGCTGCACCATGAATTCAAGGAACCACCTGCAAAATATTTTAATGACTTCAACCTGCTCTTTGAGGTGAATTAATACCAGGGCAGCCTCTGCAGAACAGTGAAATAGTCAGGCTTGGCTAAGCAGGCCACCCTCAAAGCTGAAAAATATGTTCTGCAAGGCCGATGTGCCTGACAGGCAAGTTTGTTTTCAAGGTCTTGGTACAGCATCTTCCTCCTCACCTCAAAGGCAGCTGTCCCTTATTCAGGTAAGAGCTGATCCCAAGGACTGGGTGAGACAGGTAAGAAACAGGGGGGGATAATGAGACATCAAAAAACCAGTCACATGCAGGGTGGGTGAGATCTGTTAATGGTCTGCTACAAACAGCACAATTACCGCTGAAGGGCGGCATCTCCCAGGGCTCCCTCTGCATTTAGCAGCTCACTTGTGTACAGAAAGATCAGCTGCTCCCTGAGGCTCCTCTTCTCTGGAATGCTTTGGTTCATCACATGCTTTCCACAAGGCCAAAAAGATTTCTCTAAGCACAGCTCGCAGTGTAGCCACATTCCCACTTTCCTCCATCTCCTGGGCTTTTAAAATTCAAGGTTCATTTTTAATTTGCTAAGCAGCTATAAACCATATTAAATGATGCTGCAGGTGCTGTTGTGGTCCTTTCTGCCCCACAACCAACCCAACCAGGCAAGGAGGTCCTTAACTTGCCCTGATTTTTTTTTCAGGAAAGCCTCTGGGATTATGTGAGGCTCAGGGTCATTGTATTTTTAGATATTAAACTAGTCAGGTAGTCAGCACATTGTTCAGAAGGACATTTTTAAAGAGGTTTATTATTGAGTATTGTCCTTGCACTGGGGCACAGCCCAATTAATTGCCTGCACATCAATGTGTTACTCTGGATTTATCTCAGGGTAAACATATTAAAGAGCTGATACCTGGGCTTCCACTAAAGGACTCCACGGGATGGTTTGTCTCTGATAAGGTTTCTGGCACAAATTCCCATGTCCTGAATGCTACTGGCAAACACTTCAGCTTGAAAATCCATTAACCTGTAACCACCCCATGCCCCTTGTTCAATGACTGTGGAGAGCAAACATGTGTGTGAGCAGCTTCATGCACAGACTTGAAACCATCCCTGGCAGCATATTTCCATGCAGAATTAACTCAAAGCAACTGTCCTGTAAAACATGTGTGCAGTGCTAGGCATTAAAGCTCAGACCCTGAAAATGCTCCAGCCTCCTCTCTCTCCAGCCTCCTTCCCTGCCTCTCAGTTTTCTGCTGTCCCTAGAGAGCAACAGCCATCACTGCTGCTCAAATCATCTCCTGTAATTGCTGTGGTGACACTGGGTGCTTCAGAGACCTGAAGTCATGACTTTTCCCCTTGAGTTTCCTTCCTTCATCTCCTGCCCTCTGTTCTGACGTCCCTTTGCTGTCCTCTTGCATCTTCCCTGGGTACTGAGGTGACAGCACAGCTCCTGTCTGCTCGGCACAGCTCTGCAAAAAACCTCAATTCCCTCTTGGTGACTCTCCTGCTTGCCTGTGCCAGCCACGTGTGCCTGAGCTTGCTCAATCTCCTTCTAGGAAGTGATAAGCTCAGGTGAGAAACTTCCAGCTGATATCAGCACATGGGGGCAAAGACACAGAAAAGGAAAAGGTGCCTTTGTGGGGAGCTTCGTTGCCCCCCTCCAAGGCACAGCACCCTCCAGAAACCACAGTCAGTTTGCAATCACTGCATTGCTCCCCACAGATCTCACCTTTAGACCAGCAGGAGTTGTTTCCCCTTAACTAGAGCCAATAACTGATTGCTGCTTCTCCATTATGGTCTTTAGCCATGCTAACTAATTCTTAATTAATTCTTTTCATTCTCCACTATTTCTCAGCGTGAAGGTGTTTGTCTCAGGAGGTGTGTCAGGGAAAGGGAACAAGAAACTGGTGAAAAAAAATGGCAGGAGTGGGTTGAAGCCCCCATCAGGGTGGAGCAGAGTCCCTCAGCAAAATGATGAGGGGCTGGGAATGGCTTGGTGTCTCTGGGGCCAGGTGTAAGGCTTGATCCTGTCCAGTCCTACTGCACCACCCCTGTGTTGGGGCTGGAGTGTGTGTGAAGCCTTTGGACTCACCCTGTGCTTGAAAGGCACATTGAAAGGCTTGAAATTGTCATTGCTTTTTTGTTCCCAAGCAGAAACAAAAGCAAAGCCCTGGGTCAGTGCTCTCCTTGGAGCATCTCCCAAAGTGGGACAGTGCTAGTAGCAGGAGTGACTTAAGACTGTATAAAAAGAGCAAAAGTAATTACTTTTTGTTTTCATGCTTTCAGATGTTTTATTTCTTTTTAAGAAATTGAGTGCAAGTGTCCAAATGCCTGGAGAGCTACACGATGCTCAGATCTTGCCAGTGGCTAACTTGCCTTGAGGTGTGGGCAGGTTTTTCTTGTGAAAAAAGTAATTTTGTACTGACCTTCAGGCTCTCTGCCTCTTTCCATAATCAACACACACCTTATTTTGGGAGCTAGCTGGGAATTCCCTTCCTTCTGCTACACTGGCAATGACAGATCAAGCACAGCTGAATTGCTTTGATCGCTTTGATGAATAAAACTAGAATTTGCCCCACAGCCTTGACTCTTGACTAATTCCAACCTCTCATATTGAACTGGGGTTTTTTTCCTTTTTTTTCTTTTTGTTGTCTTCACCAAAATTACTGGAAGCAGTGGGCCTCTAGGATTCTCACCTTTGAGTAAGGCTGAAGCCTTCAACACCATTAATTCAGGAGTACTGCTAGTCTCACATGCCCATGAGTGTTTGAGCAGAGTTTTGACAGAAGCCTGACAGAAACCAGGCTCTTCTCAGTGATTCCAAGCAATAGGACAAGAGGCAGTGGGCAGAAACTGAGGCACAGGAAGTTTCACCTGAACATGAAGAAAAGCTTCTTCACTGTGCAGGTGACCGTGCACAGGAACAGGTTTAGAGGAGGTGTGGAATCTCCCTCACTGGAGATATTCCAGAACCATCTGGATGCAATCCTGTGCTCTGGGATGAATAACCCTCCTTGAGGAAGGAGGCTGGACCAGATGAGTCGCTGTGGTGGTGCCTTCCAACCTGCCCCATTCTGTGATTCTGTGAAAAGGGGTTTGCATGGCACAGCCCCTGCATGTCCGCTGTTTGAATACAGAGTGGGTTATCACCAAAAAAGGTATGGTTCTTAATAAATTCCCTCTGTTCTAACCACCAGGCAATCTGGCAGAAGGCACAATTTAAGTTAAACCAAACATTGAAACCATGCACGTATATGTACTTTAAAATAAACAGGAGAGGAAAGGGAGAAATCAGTTAGAAACAGGTTTTCATTTTGGTCAAATGTTTAAGTCTAGCTCAATAAAATAGTAATATTGGCTTGCTGTTATTTGACCTTATTAATGAGTTGGATATCTTTAGTTCAATACAGCATTCTTGATGGCATTGAGAAATTCTACGTGGAAGCCTCTGATTTACATTCACTGTTGTGTTCACATGAGCTGAGCTGGTGAAAATGTCCACACTATAGGTTGATTAACCTTCCCAAGGTGTGTGCAGATTTAAGGCTCCACTCAGAAGGTGTTGGTTTAAACCAGCTGCTTTTGGGATGCCATCTGGCTTCAGGTCAGGCAGGACCAGGGAAAGTCATGAGAGGACCTTCATCATGGTGATGAAGCAGAGCGCTTCTGTGTCTGCTGCTGGTGGGGCAGGGGAGCTGGAGAACATTGGCTAGCACAGCCCTGGAGCTGGGATGGTCCCCAAAGCCTCCCTCAGAGTCACCTCCTCAACAGTGCTGGGCCACAGAAGGACAGGGCTGGTACCTCAGGTGCCCTTTGATTCTTGGGGAGGCTCTGGCAGGAGCGCTGGGGCTGAGCCCAGGGGCCATGAGTGGGCATGGGGCTTGCTGTGTTTGCCAGCACTGGGCTGGCAAAGGTGGATGAGGGAGCTCAGCCCAGCCAGAGGGATGCTAAGCCAGGCAGCCTGGCCCCTGATCTTCTCCCAGCCACTTCTGAAAGGCTTTTGCAGGGACCTTGTGACTGAGGCTTCAATACTCACTCCTTGCCAAAAATATCAGAAAGGCATGGTAAGATTAGAGCTACAGGTGTCAACAAACTATGTGACAATTGCAGTGGATTTCTGGCTTTCCTAATTTTATTAATCAAGTTGCACCAAGCAAGCAAGCTGGCAAGCAGCTTTCCCTGCACTGTAAGTGCATAGCTGAGTGAATTGGACCGAGGTGCCACATGTTAATCATTATGGGGTTTTGTCTGCACAACATCAGTCTTGCACAGATCTTATGAAATCATACCTTTCCCATTAAGTGCAGTTTGAATTGAAAGGGAATTCAGATTGGCTTGGCATGAGCCTTTGTACAGGGCTAAGGTAACCTGGGAGAAATGGCCCTGCTTTGGGTAATAAAAAAAAAAATTGAGCTGACTTCTCTTCTGTGGTGCATTGAAAAGTCTCTGCCTTAGGAGTGTGGATTGATGGAGAGGTCTGAGGTGGGAAGAATATTAAAAAAGATGTCAACATGCCAATAAATGTGTGTGCCAGAAATAAATGCATTATATGTTAGTCCATCAGAACAAGCTAAAGAAAGGTGTTATTTTAGGGAGAGAGACAGTCTGGTAGCTCACATCATTAAGGAAAAAAAAAATTATCATAAGAAAAAAAAAAAAAGCAAAAATGAGCTCAAATTTTCAGCTGTCATCTCACCTTCAGAGTTCATTCCCTCAAGCAGTCAAGGGCTGGATATTTGATGAATAAGATCCAGAGGGGATCTCAAAGCTACAGAGACTCTGGGGTGTACATTTTTCTTTACCTGTCCATTGCTTTCCCTCCACAGGTTACCTGAAGCTCGGGATCAGAAGTGGCCTTTGAGGATTTGTTTCAAAACATTTCCCCAGACCAAAAAGAAGACTAGCAAAATCCTAAAGCAAAATGAAAAGAAAGTGGATCAAGGTCATAGATTTCATTCTCCAGCTTGAGCATGTGATAGATCCAGACTAATGACAAGCAGATGGAAATTTAGGCACTGGTCTAAGTTGGCTGCCTTTTGCAATAGCAGTAGGGCTTAGTCTATAGTGCAGCACGTTTCTGGTGGAGGCAAGCTGGCTGGGGAGAGAAAATCATTGCACCTCCTCAGGGAAAGCTGAGCCAAGAAAACTTTTGTTTTAGGTAGTGTTTTGTTAGCCTAGCAACATTGTTGGTAGAGATGATACAGCTCTGCTGGCAAGAAAACCATCAGCTGGTCCATGCAAAGGCCTGGTGTGATGTCTCCAGTGGCATGGCCTTACCAGGAGGTGATTTATCATTCCAGCAAGCTCTTCCTTGGTGGTCTGCACAGGGACCCTGAGGCTGGAGTCAGCCTGAGCAGCTGGAGGCAGGAGGAGGGAAAACCCACAGTGTCCTTGTCCCTCAGCTCTGACCCCTGGTACCAACACAGGCAGTGGGGCAAGAGATGGGGTCTTTTGTCTGGTTTGTCATAGATAAAGCCCTCAGCAAGCATAAGCCCTAATGCTTTTTGGCATGTGAATAATATCCCTGGAAAGCTCTCTAGAAGTGACCCATCGAGGGAAGGGGACAACAATCAGCAGCTCATGGTCAGTGTTGTATTGTGTAGCCTCCACTCAAAGTTCAAGTTCTCAGTGCACCAATAAGGGCCTTTGACATTCATTTGTCACACAGCAGAAGAAAATTAAAAGGAGAAATAAAAAGCCCATGTGGAGATATCTCCTGTGCTAAGAAATAAAACCATCTCTGTCCTGTGGGAGTGCCCCAGGCTGGCAGCAAGCTCCCATTACTTAATTATGATATGTTGCATATACCAAATAGCAGGGGACAAGCCCCCTCTTTATTCTCACAGTCTGGTGTGGCTGTGTCTGCCTTGCAGCTGTTCACAGCACACATATCAACACGTCTCAGCATCCCAGCACAAGCAGAGGTGCTGGAGGTGCAACTCTGGAAAGAGAAGCTGCAAAGGGGAGGACCTAATTTTACCCTTAACAGTGCAAAAATAGTCTTCTTCCTTTCACAGGCTGATTTCCTTCTCTTTAAATCCAAGTTTGGTTATAGTTCTTTGTAAGGTGTTTCCCCTAAAAGCACCAGCTGCCCTTTTTTCTCCACTCCAGCTCTTCCCTGTAGCCATCCTGCAGCAGTGCAGGCAGGACCAGCTGCTGTATTACCAGCAGCAGGACTCTGTGGACATTGAGGGAAAAAATACTGGGAAACATCAACACCTCTGAGAAATCTGGTCTTGTGCATCCCAGGCACACAATCCTGTTCTCCTGCATTTATTTTTCCCAGAGAAAGGCCCAGTTATACCTCCCATCTCTGTCCTGGGCTGAGGACAGAGGAGAAAAATCTCCAAATACAAAATAATATTTGAAAATACCATTATTTTTGTAAAATGCAGAGTGTTTGGGGGAGAAAAAGAAGTGTCTTGTACAGAGTATTGAATCATCCAGTGCTGCAGGGAAGAGCCCAGGAGTGTGCCTCCCAAGGCTGTGGTACCCAGAGTCATGGCTGTGCAGGCAGACCCAGGGAAGATGCAGGTCTGGAGCACCTGGATAAAAACCCAGCTGGGGAGCCCAGAAATGAGAGTTTGCCAGTGTTCCTCCTGGCTTTGATTAAGCTTATTGTCATTTTGGTCAACTCCCACTCCCCTTCCCTCCCTCTCTCTGTCTTTTTGCCCTGGAAAGTCTGTTTAGCAGATTGTTCCCAGCTCTCGAAGATCAAATTTTAATTAAAGTCATTCAGTGGTTTTGAATGACTAATGACCTCTTATCAGGTATTGTACTACAAATAACAGGAGAATGACCTTCCCTCCCACTCTTCATTAATACACTTATTTTTTTATACTGCCTGCCCTGCCAAGAGTCTTCTTGTCTCAAAATAACATGAGAATTGAGAACCTCCTTGAAATACATTTTAGTTCAGTGCAAAGGGCACAAAGAGGACCATGGATGAAAATGCACCTTTACAGGCCATCTTGAAAAATCTGGCTATGGAGGGATAGAGCTTATAACCCAATTTTCTGCAAAGAAAATGCAAGTCCTGTTGGATTTCTAACAGCAAGATCTGTCTCATGGGATTTTCTGTCCATCATTGGAGGACAATTATCAGATGCTGGACCAGGTAAGTGGGGCTCAGGTTTGGGTGTTGCTCAGTCCTCCATGGATAATCAATAAGGCAATAGGAGAAAAACATTTCTACCAGAGCTTCAGAAAGGACAAGGATTTAGGATGAAAACAAATCAGTAAAAATTCCATTTTATTTATATTCCTAGCTTTCTCCTTGTTTAGCTAGCTGCTAAAGGTTTTGATAGAGGACAGAAGCCTCTGTGATCACTGTCCTGAGCCCCTGAGCCCCATGTGAGGAAGAAAAAGAGCTGAGGTGAGTAGGGGCCATTGGTGTGGCCTTTGCTAAAGTGTTGGGATCTGTCAGAATAATGATACTGAGAAGTAAGAAGAAGAAGAAGAAAAATCCAGAAAACACAGTTTCTTTTCCCAGTGTCAGTTCTCTTTTTGAGGTGTGCTACCTCCGGGTAAGTGGCTCTGAGCTGCTTGGCAGCACTTTGCTGTTGGGAGCAACTGAACCTTGTACTCCTTCTGTGCTCCTTTGCTCCTTCTCAGCCATCAGTGCTGGAGATGAAAGTTTTCTGAAGTTTTGGTGAGTATCTGAGGGCTGAGCTGGGAGCACAGGACACCTCTGCCAGGCTCCCAGAGCAGCAGCTGCTCTGCAATGACATTTCCCTGGGGAAGTCCATCACACAGTTTCCAAATCTGCAGGCACATGACGACCCCCCTATGACAAATTTGCAGTGCTATGATCATAAGAAATTAAAATAAACTAGTAGGATAGTTGAACAATTAATTTTTTGTCTTTTTGAAACTGTCTCATAAGCAAAAACCAAAACCAGGTGAGTTCATTGTGTAACTTTTCCCCTACAAGTGACTCTCTCTGAGCACCAGTGACAGCTTTTGGCCATAGGTGACAACTTGGGCTTGTTTTCAAATATTTGCTTCGATGCAAAGTCTTCAGACTTGCCATTTTGCAACAAAGCAAACTCAGACACAGGCACATGATAAAACCAGACATTTTTCAAAGAGCAGTCTCTAACTGTGGCTTAGCTCTGTCCCACTCTGCCTGAGCTGAAGGAGAGCTGAACGTGCCATTGTTTTTCACCAGCTTTGTATCTCTTTCTCTATGAAATGCTCAGCCTGCTGTGTACACACAGCAGCTATGCTGCAATTTGCTCTGGGTTTGTGGCTTGAAGCTGTGGCTTTTTCCTGGTGCACCTCCAGCCCAGGGTGGGACACCTCAACACAGGATGGAAACATCCAGAGGCTTGGATTTTCCCTGCTTGAAGCCACAAAGACAAGGTGGACCTGGCCATGTTTGACATAGGGGTATGGTGGACATTTCAGTGAAAATGATGATTTTTTGGGCAGTGTTTTTGCTGCAGGGGTGGTGCTTACACTCACCCACCTGCTGGTGTTGCCTGGACACAGCGAGGAAGCTCAGCAATCCCACCATGTGCCCTCTGGTCTCTTGGTCAGCCCAGCTGCTAGGAAGTTCCACCAATTCCTGTTCTGTTTTGTGCCAGTGGGCTGTGCTGACACATTCCCATTATTGATTCTCTGTACATTTGACAATAAAACATCCTTGTGGCAGCTCTAAGCAAGGGAGCAGTAACTGAGCTTCTGTAATAATGATAAGATTGCTGCAGTGGCCACTACACAGGCAGATTTATTCTGCTCTCAGCATCTGATCAAGCCAGAGGCAAAGTCCTACCTCTCCTCAGAGAGGTTTCCTCAGAGATTTGCTCACAGTGGGATAGCCCCAGGGCAGGTGGAAAACAAACAATTTGGGTCTGCACAAGCCCCAGGTGTCTGGGAGTGGTGAGCTGCAGCACTGTGGCCACTTAGGGCAATACCTGGCCTTGGGAAGGACAAGACTTCCCAGGGATGGGAATCCTTTCAGGATGTTGGAGCTAGGTCTGCCAGTGCTCCCCAAGCTGAGCAGGACTGAGGGTGTCCTTTCTTTGGATGAGCTCATGGGATCCCCTCCTGAGCAGAAATTTCAGCTGAATAAGCACCTTTGATTTTTCTGGTTTGTATGAATTGCCTGGGATAGCTTTACAGCAGCACAGCAAAGAAATCCCAGCTCCTGCCAGTGGCATTAATTCCACCCATGACTGTAGGGTTTCATACCACACAAGTGAGAGAAAGAATAGAGAAATAAAGAATAAACTGCAGCACACAATGCTTCATCTGGGGATGGACAGCCCCAAAGATAAAGCAGTCACAGGTGAGCACCTTCATCTCCTCAGCCATGTGGAGATAAAATTGCATGTAGAACTAAATTTCTTCCTTGCTGTTAGAGTGTAACTTTTCTGTTATGTCCCAAAAGTAAAACCCCCAAATCTATGGACACTTTGTCCCTGTGAAGATATTCATGACCTTTCCTCATTCATCCAATTCACTTGTTCTTGCTGTGGCCAAGCTGTAACTCCATTCTCTTCCTCTAAGCAGAGCACTGCCTTCCTCTTCTGTCAAACAACAGCTGCCAGCTCTTCATTTGGGTTGAAAATGGCCAGGGACAGTAGTAAATTATTGCAGAACTCCTCCACTTTCTTTTCTTGAAGGCTTCAGCCTGTGAATCTGTGGACCATGTCCTAGAGTCCCTGAAAGACAACCTAACAAAGATAGTGAGTGGTCAGAAGGTTGAAACACCCACCTCTCACCAGGAGCTGTGGGAAGAAAACCTAGTTATTTAGAAGAACAAATCCTGTAATAAGCCCTATTCAGTCCAATTCAGCCCCTCCTTTGACTGCAGTGTGTGAGTGAACACGTTGGCTTAAATGGTCTAAAGCCCTACTTAGCCCACTGCCCTGCTTGAGGGTTGCCAAAAAAGTGAATGCCTAGGAAAGAGCAGAAAAAAGAGATGTGAGAACATATTTATGCTGTTTCCCAGCAATTTTCTGAGCCTACAGTCATTCTCAGCTCAGGGATTCCCTGAAATGACTGGAAGTTACATCCAGGTATTTGCTGTTTCTTGGTGCATTTCCTTTTTCCAATGAACTCATGCTGGCATTTGCCATCTACTTTCTCTGACCAAGCAGTCCCAGCTAGTTGCCCCAGGGTGCTGCTGTCCCCATGACTCTGGGGTGCCCAGCTGCTCCATGAAGCCTGATTTGAGGGGCTGTTTTCACTGTTCCTGACCTTGCTTTAATACTGAAATTAAATCAGTTGGTTAAGCAGAGCTGTGGGTTCATATTTACCCACACATCTTTTCTGAGGTGTCCAAGGTTGCTGCTGAGCTGAGGCTTTAGAAAAGGCCATGGCCCACGTTGTGCAAAGTCCCTGCAAGCCTCACTAAGACATGATCAAGACTTAGGGCTTTCCCCCACCCACTCCAAGTCCAGCAAGAGGCAGGTCTGTACAGGGATAAAACACTTCAGACAAAACCTGAGACTGCTCCTGCAGGCAGAGGGACCAGGAGCTGGGGTGTTCAGAGCAAGGGGGACTCCTGGCAATCAAAATGGGAAAGGGTCAGGGCAATGTAGGAGCTGATAGAATTCAATGAAGAGGCTGAGACACCTCTAATGGTGTCAGAAAATCTCCAAGAACCACATCCAGGTGGGTGATGACTGGGGAAAACTCTCCCCAGACAAAGAGAATCTCTCTGCCAAGCTTCATCCCTGGGCATATAAAAGCAAGACCTGCAGGAGGAAAATGTTGAAAGCACAAAGGCAAAAAGTATTGGTCTGGGAGGATCTGAAGATTATTCCTGATGTATGTTTATGCTATTAGGTCTTAAAACTCAGAGACTTCCAGCCCTCCATGGATAACCTGTCCTAATGTGTAATTACCTTCACAGTCAGAAAGGATATATTTTTCTCCCAAAAGCCTACTAAGAAGCTCTGTTTTTAAATGTTCAGCTCTTTCCTTTTTGTCCTCCCCTTGGTAGCTGTGGAGAGCAACTGATTGCTGCCCTCTTCATAACAACCTCTTGCATATTTGAAGACTATAATCAAGATCCCAGTTCTCTTTTCTAGTCAGTCAAATACTTTGTTAACTCCAAGAAGAATCACAGCTATTGCTTGCCCATATTCATTATGGCAGATGCCCCATTCCCAGCTGGTGGGAAGGATCACTCCTACCCAGGCTGGAAGGTTCAGGAGCCTGTGGATGCAGGCAGAGCAGGATGGCAGGGTCTGCCAGCAGAACTCACAGGCACAGCCCCGAGCCTGCCACACTTTTGCTGTCCCCCCTGGCAGCGGGAGTTTTGGAGCAGGAAGAGGTGGTCAGTGTGCAGGAGGGAAATGCCTCTGTGCTGCCCACTGACTGCCCTCTGCCCTGCAAGGCTGGGCTCTGAAACTTTCCTTTTAAAGTTTTTAAGGAGCCATCATCCACTGCCTCTGTGCAGGAGCTGCTCTCACTGTGGATCTGCCTCTGGAAAACAAGTAATACTGAGTGGGAGCACAGAGCACTGAGTTTTCCAGCCCAGCTGAGTCTCTGGAGGAAGAGGCTCCCTTAATTACTTGAAATCCATCACCGTTCTTTGGCAGTGGTGTCACCTTGCTCTTGCATAAAAAAAGAGAAGAGGCACATCAGATTTCCCTTCTCTCCACAGCATTGCTGTGTCTTGCAGGCTCACCCCAGCCTCAGGAGCAGCCTCGGTGCTGGCTTTCCAGATAGAAAAGACTCTGGGGACCCCACGACCAAACCACACCTGCACCAATGTTTTCTAAAACATTTAATGCCAGATTATGTAGGAGATACAATGGGGGTGATTTGCTGGGGCATGAAGCAAGCTCTGCAGGGCTAAGTACGCCTTGCTTAGTATAACTTACCTTGCCTAATATTGGCTTTTGGCTGTTAGAAACTTCATCTTGGACAGAGATGGGTGCGATTCGCCCGGCCCGGAGCCATTCAGCATTGCAGCATCCCCACCTTGTGGTGCGCGCCGGAGCCTCTCCGCGGGCTGCGGGGACAGCCGGCCGCCGTGCGCTGGGAGCAGTCACTGCGAGAGGTACACCAGCGTGGGCTCTGCCCTTCGTCTAGGCAGGCAATAAAAGGTGTGCTCAGTTCCTGGATAGATGGGGAAGGGTTTCTTCAAGGTTTCTTTTTGTGTGTGTATGTGATGTTGCTTAAATCTTTCCTTCTGGAAAGATGAAACCTCTGGTTCAGATACCTGAATATCTACCATGAAAATTCAAAATATCACTGTAGATTTCACAGAGGTGTTACACAGCTAGCCAGTACTTTCTCCTGTGCTGCTTATGCAAGAAAGTGGCTCAGAAGTGATGTGAGCTTTACTGAGAGCATATTTTGCAAGCAAAAGAAATGTAGCTGCTTGTGAATCCTCAGTTAGTACTGTGAGTAGATACTGGTCTTCAGGAAAAAAAAAAAAAAAGATATTTCTAAATAATACTGGTTACCAATTGGCTCTGTGAAATAATCCATCATCTGTAGTAAGGTGAAAGTGTTCCTGGAGAGGTGGTAGATGTCCCATGATTGGAAACATTCAAGGTCAAGTTGGATTGTGCTCTGAGCAACCTGATCTAGCTGAAGATGTCCCTGCTCATTGCAGGGGTGTTGGACTAGATGACCTTTAAAAGGTCCTTTCCAACTCAATGGTTGGAATGGTTCTGTGTTTCTATGATCTCCTGCTTGGGGTAACAACTCAGAATAAACCTGACTTTTTTTGTAGAAGACCCAGTCTCTGAGAGCATCTGCACAAGGATAACTTGAACCCGACCTCTTCATTCCCAGGTCCAGTGCTGTGACTTCCCTGGCACACGCCCCATGACCAACGGGACAGAAAATGCCCAGCACCTCCTGGCAGAGGGGAAACTGGGCAAGGTGGAAGCATGGATGGGAACACAGCATCTTCCTGCCCTGTGTTGTGGTGAAGCAACTTCAGTCCTTTTTTCTTTGAGGAAAGGTGACACAATATTGTATCTTGTAGAAAGAAAATATTTCTGCACACACTGTCTATAACAGATCCAGGTAGATGCCTGGTACCCCCAGGGCTGCATTTTCTACAGTGCTCTCCAGCACTCTCCAAGCAAGAGGATCAATTTATAAAAGTATAAACCCATGGGTGACTTTGACTAGCTCAGAGTCTCTTTTCTGCCGCACTTCTTCCTCGTGTGCCAAGGAGTGAAGACTATTCACATCTGCTGATGGCTGGAGGGAGCAGGAGGCGACCTCCTCCCTTCCAGCTCCCTTCTGTGGCAAAGAGATGATGATCTGCAGGGTCTCTCTTAAAAAGCTTTTCTCCGGGCTCGCTAACTCTGCAACCTGCTGATGAGTTAATGTGAAACAGAGCCCTGGAAAATGCCGGGAGCGAGAACAGCAAAGCATCCCGGGGGTGTGGGGCGGATAAATCACGGCCACGCCGGCCGGGAGGGCGCTCGCCGGGCTGCGCAGTCATAAAGGCTGCGCTCGCTGCACTCGCCCCAGCCGCTCGCCGGGCTGCTCCGGAGCTGCTTGACAGAGCTCTGCCTTACGAGCCCGCTCTTCAAAGCATTCCTGTCTTTACTGTCGAATGCACCAAATGTCTCCCGCAGCTGTTTAGTTGGTTTGTGAGCCTTGTTAAGTGCCGGGTTGATCACAGCTTTCCCAAGGAATGCGCGCTCCCAACAAGTAGCTGAAAGATATTATCTGGTTCAGCCAGCTGAAGAGCTCAGGCTCCTTGGAGACTAGCTGAGAGTGTGCAACTAATTTCTTTACTGGACAGTTGGTATGTTTAATTGAACTTGAGTGTTCTTTAGTCTATATTCTGCTGAGAAGAGAGTTTGGGGAGAGGGTCTCAGCGTCATCACCCTCAGTGGTGGAAAAGCACCAAGCATTGCTTGGGAAAGCTATTCAGGTAGTCATAGCTTTTCAAACATGCAGCCTTTAATCAGTATGTTTATACTTACACTACCATAAAGAAATAGCCACCCCCTAAATCTTGTCCACCTGCTGCTGGCAGAGCCTCTGTCCAGACTGACCTGCACCTTGCATCCTCCCCATAGTATAAGCCAGAAAAATACTCCTTCAGTGGCCAAGGCTGCATCCATACCAGGATTGGTTTTCCCATCAGATCAGTATCCAGCCATGCCCACCCTTGCAGGTCAAGGCAAATGGTCTGCAGCCCACTCTGGGATTTGTACCCTAACCCACTTCCCTGTGGATTAAACCTTGCCCAAGCTACTGGATATTAAAGTTCCCTCAACAGCATTAAGCAACTCTAAGCTTTCTTTGAAGTTCACTTTAACCATCTCTCAAAGCCATAATGGGTAATGTGAAGGTGAGGTATATAATGGTCACAATAACCTTATAAAGCACACAGAGAGACAGCCAAAGTACTCGAGCTCTGTGGAGCACCAAGCCACTGAGTAAATGGGCTTAAGGGCCTGCCTCTCTCATTTGCTTCTTCAGCTGATTGATGCCACCATAAGCTCCCCATCTGCAAGCTCTCTGGGCTCTTCATGAGCTAGTTCTGTCCATGACATACAGTTAATATTATTAATTATTGTCTCTCTCCTCTCCATGGAGAGCAGTGTTCTCCGAGCCACAGCAGAGGAGAGCCCCTTCCTGGCACACTGGGCAGAAGCAGAGTAAAGCAAGGAAGCAAAATATTAGGGAGAAACTTGCCAAAATAGGGTTTCCTGTACTTTTTCAACTGATAGGAAGAGGCTTGCAGAAAAGGGCTGTGTGTCCTTGGATGGAGGATACAGGACAGAAACTAAGCAGTGATTTAAAATCCTTCACTGGAAGATGATGAAATTACAGTATGTAATGAAGGCATGGAAAAGTACCAACTATAAACTAGGAAATCCTACAAAACAGATCATGAGACAATAAATAACTCTGCCTTGAATGTGATGATGCAAAGTTCAGATTGTACAGCACACTGCCATTTGCAGTGCTGCCTTCATTTTTCTGACATGAAATTCAGATTCAGAGACATAGATTTGCATAAACTAGATAAACTGAAGCAAACTTTTAAAAGATAGCTTGAAGAACTGAATGGCAATCCAAACTAAGACCATACTGAACTCCAGCTGAAAGGAGAGAGTGTGGGAGTTCAAGGGGCAGGGACACACACTTGATTTTCAGCAAAATTAAAAGAAAAAATGCTTTAAACACGTAGATATTACAAAATATATTCTCTGATAATGTTTTTTCTCATTTCCCCTTGACGTGAGCGTTGGTGGATGGCAAACAGCCAGCAGGTCAGGAAGATGCTGTTTTGGTGGCAGTGTAGGGCTGGGCATGGCCCCCAGCCAGACCCTGTGCCCAGCCCTGCCAACCCAGAGGGACATATTCCTGAAAGAGTGGTTGTGGAACTGGAGGCATTATGGTTTGCCCTGGGATGGCATCATAGGCACCAAAAGTTTCTTGTGGGGTTAAAATTAATCTTTTAAGTCACAGCATGGACCACCTTAAATGAAAGAAGGTTGTTGCTAGGATTTGTTTTAATGTATGGCTCAAAATAAGAGGAATTGAACTGGTTTTGATAACTACTGCACTTTTCACATCATCCTAAAGTTTGCTTACAGAAGAGTTACAGAAATATTTAACCATCCTTTCAGTGGTCCTAGCAAACAATTCTATTGACATCAAAAGGGAACTACATTCACTGAGTCCATTCTGCTGGTCATGTCCCACACAGATCCTGTCTCTGAAAACCATGGACCAAATTCTTCCTTGGCATAAGAATTACAGGAAGAATCACTTTGATTTGATGAGTCAAAAGTTTACCCAGCATCAGACTGGGCTGACAGTTTCATTTCAGCAAACCAAGATTATTTTGGATATCTATTAAAATGGACTGACTGGTATTCCTGCTCCCATGTATATGCACTCATACCAGACAATAATCTCCTTAACAACCCACAGATGAATTCCTCAGCTTATGAATCTGCCAGAAAACACATAATTTTCCCCATCAAGGAATGTTGCTTGGCACATCTTTAATATATCACTTACACAGCCCTCAATCAACCTAAATGATTCATCTAGCAACATGTCTTAGGCGATGCTTTACGTGATTGAATGGTTTATCCTCACTGAAAAAGCACACACCATTCAGTCCCACGTATCAGCTATAAAAGTTATTAATAACCAGGAATTACACAGATAAGAGTCATGAGGCTGGCTGTAGCCTGGGTGACAGCAGCTGGCCCACTTGGCGCTCCATCAGTAAAAATCAGCCAGAATTTGCACCAGTGGGAAGAGATCAGAGGCTTGGACTCTCAACACCAAGCCATGCATCATATTTTATGTTGTGTTTTACAGTTTATCAGCCTTCAGATTAAGATTTATTAGTGTAGCCTTGCTGTTCAGTGGTTGTAACTCATGACATGCTTGGTGCTTAGCAGTGTCTGTGACAGAGGGGCTGGTTCTGACTGTGGACATTGCACCAAACTACAAACCCATGCAGGAAAACCACCTCCAGCAGCAAAGCAGGGACAGCAGCTCTCTCTCTCTGTCCTCTTCATGGGGTTCCTTACATCTGTGAGAGGCCAGGAGACATCATCATATCTGGTGTGGACCTGCTCACAGCCGTGGGTGAAGGGATCTGTGTCCTGTGTCCTGGCCTCTCGTGGGTGTGAGAGGCTGTGTTGTGGGCTTGGACACCTCTTGGATGGAGACACTGATGATTAGCTCAAGGACAGAGCACAGCAAGCTGTCTGAGTCAGCACAGCCAACACATTGTCCTGGGCACTTGGGAAGTCATTTTTCATCTGTGGTATCTTCTATCCTCCAGGGCTGGATGAATTACACAAGGTTCCTTGGACACCAGACAGGCGAAGTGGAGTTAGAGCACCATGTGATCTCAGCTACAGTTCCCAGCCCAGTGTCCTGATGTTGAGCACAGACGTGGTAACTTGGCTCCTTTCCTGCCTGAAAACATTTGTTTGGATGTTCTGAGACTTTCTCAACATTGTGGCCCCCCGCCATAGGGTGTTACATGGCTTTAGATAAGAAATCTCCATAAAACTGTAAGCAATGTGTCTTCTGCAGTAAATCTTTCTTCTTAGTCAAGAGTGAAGCAGTCACATTATGTTTCCTTATTTTGCAGTCCACCTGTTGCAAGGAAAGTGCCAAGAAAATTGTACACCAGTGGGAAAGTATAGATTGCATAGATGGCTTGGACCCAACAGGAGTCACTGTGACTGTGGGATACACATTTGAAATCACCCTCATCTCTGAAGCTTTCTTTGTGCAATAGGAAGGGAATCCCTGGCTGGATGGAGACAAGCAATCTGCTGGCTCAGACACCATAGCTGTAGCTGCTATCTCCCCACGGAAAGGGGAGGATTAACTGGGTGTTGGACAGACAGATCCTGTGCAGCGTGGCACCACAACAATCCTTGTGTGCCTGAGGCACCAGGAACAGCCTTCATTTCCTTGCCTGAACCTGGCTGCTCCCTGCTGTGCTCTGTGGCCATGAGTGAGGAGTTGGCTGGCAGCACTGCATGTGCTCAGGGGCACGGGGCTGCCCATGCTTGCTGGAACAAGCCACCCTGGTAGACAAAATAATGGGCTTGTTGTCTAAACAAGAGGTTTACAAGAAGAGATCTGCTGACACTGGGTGGTTTAAATGATCTTTCTTTACCTTATGAATAATTACTGCTAATTCATTACTTTTGAAAATATTTTAAAAGCCAACAGTCCTTGTTCACTGCAGTCTGGGAGAACTGTGCTTTCACATCACTGTCTGTGCAGTCAGCATGTGGATGGATGGGACCTACACAGGCATGGGATTCAATCCTCCTGTTTGCTTCCTTTTCAAAAAAGATGGTCTTTCCCACCCCAGTGGGGTTCATCTCTCCTACTTCAGCTGAAAAACTGCTCCTGGAAATCTTTGCTGCAAGGGCTGGAGAGGGCCCTCCTGCCTGCAGTACACAGGGCTTCAAACCATCCCCCAGCCAGGTGCCAACACTGTCCTTCCCCTGCTTCTCGCAAAAGTGCTTTTGCTTCATATTTCTCTTTGTAGCATTGCCATCAAATGAAACAAGAAAAAAACCCCAAAAAACCCTAAACCCAGCAGCCAAACAACCCTGGGCCTCATTAGCTGCTGAGGCACCAGTTGTGGGTGCTGCCCTGGGAGCAAACACTGATCTCCTGTGGCCACACCAGGCTGGGAGGGCTCTCACACCAGTGGCAGAGATCTTCTCTCCTGCAGCTCTGGTGCTTACACCCATAACCTAACCTGAGCTCTATGTGAGAGGCAGTCACACAATATTGAAAATACACATTGAGGGCAAAAAAAAAAAAAAAAGCAAACCAAAACAAACCTCACTCAGGGTGCAAGCAGCCTGGGAAGCAGCTTTCAGCTGTCAAACCCTGCAGGAAGAGCAGCGTGCTGGGATGTGGAGCAGCTCAGCTGTGATAGCTGGTGAGAGCCACAAGATGTCTCTGGAAACCAGCATTTGGACAAAAAAAAAGGCATTAATAACCCCAGAAAAGGGGCCGGGCTGTTTCCATCTGCAGTGAGCCCTGAGCCCTGGGATGTGTGCTGCTCTGACCTGTACTGGGAGCAGCGGGGCAGGGACAGCCCCGCTCCCTGAAGGTCCCTCTCCACAACAGTTTACTCCAGGTGACAATTTGGCCCATGAGGTTGCACACATGGCACTTCCTTAACTGGATGAGATCTGTGGATCTGTAAATCACTGTTGGATCAAAAACTGTATTGACTTCTGAAGTCGTGGGACAAACAACAAAGAGTGCACATTGGAAACCAGATTAAAGAATTATCACAGTGCAGCAGAAAACTGGAAAAATGGGGGCAGTCCTCTCTGGGAGCCCTTCTGCCATCTGTTTCTTGCACACCAGAGCAGTGACTGCACGGCTTTGGATCCCTTGCAGCAGAGCCTGCAGCTGATGGGATCTCAGCCCTGGCTGTCTCAGCCCAGAGCAGCAATGAATAATCCCTTTCTCCCTTAGGGTCCTGCTTCTGCTGCAAGTCACTCCCAGAGAGCTAAAGGAGATACTTTCAGCTTCTGAGATGTTTCCTGTAGGCAGCCTTGGCCTGGGTTTACAACCTCCAAACTTGCCAACTCCTGTGGGGTTTCACTACCTGCACCGTCAGCCCCAGGGACTGATGAGCACAGAAAAAAATCCCTCTGTGGCACACCCACAGACAGACATTATGGGAATGAACTCTCTGTCTCTGACACAGGGAAAAATCCTGTTGAACGTGACTCAGAGCTCAGCAGAATGCCTGCAGGTTCTGATCCTGCATCCATGTCAGTCACTCAGGGAACTCCTCTCCCTTTCAGCAGCTCCTCTTGGCTTCCTAGTAAACAGCTATAGAATTGCAGGGTGGAAAAGGCCCATATAAGTGTAAAGTTGTTATTAAGAAATAGGCAAAGCACAGTAGCCAGTGACTCACAAAGTTTAATGTGAGAAAACAAAGCTATCCTTCAATGGACCACATAGAGAGACAGCAATTATTGTAAACTGGAAAACCTTTTTAACATCCAACTAAAAATGTGTGGCAAATAAAATCCGTTGCCCACCAGGCTCAGTGATTATAAGTATAATTTGTTTTAGGACTTGTTTTCCCTCTTACAAATCATAAGACAGTAATTTAAACTAATAATAAGTGAGTTATAGGGATAATGGGATTTTTAATGAGCTGTTTCTGGTTGGGGGTTGCCTTTACAGAAACTCATCCACTGCATTGCAAATGCCAGTATTTAGCACTGAGGGATGTGGTGAAAAGTCCATTAGTCTAAATCTGCTTTAACTGGAGGACCAAACTTTGTTCTTGCAGTGTCTTTAGAAAAACTCCCCCAGGACTGTACTATCATTATATCACTTTACTCGAGGCACTTGCATTTGGACAGAGCAGAATGAGAAAAAAAAAGATGTAGTCAATCTCTCTGGCATGATTAGATGAAGAAGAAAAAAAATTAATGATGATGCTGACAAAGCCTTCCCCTTCATTGTACAGAGTAGGAACTTGGAGTTGTCCTTGCTAATACACTTGTGTAGTATTCAGACTATTTGAAGCTGCTATTGTGGAAGATCACTAAGGTTTAATGGGACATTTCTTAATGACATTTAGCTTGAGTTCTACCTCCTGGTTTGTCTGAGACGACTGCTTTTTTTGGTCAGAAAGTACCAATTTCCCTCCAAAGCATGCTGTAACTCAGAAGCAGAAGACCTGCTCCTGAATTGCTACCCATGCAAAAAAAATGCTTGCCCCAAAGGACCAAAATCCCACAGCACATTTAATTTCCTGCATGAAAAAAAAAAGCTGTGGTCCTTCATTTGAGATCTGTGTCTCCCGCGATGTCTGGGCTGAGGCCTCAGGCGACTGAAGGATGTTGTGTACCCAGCTAAAAGAGCCCAGCCCAGCCCGCAGCCACCCTTCCCACAGCCACGGCTTTGTGCAAAATGACAGAGAGGGTAAAACGGCGAACGCCAAATCTCCTGAGTGAAAAGGAATTAGTAAAACCCCATATTCATGAAATATTGAGAGCTAATTATATGTGCATCGGAAACCTCTGGGGGAAGGGAGATGGAGGCCTTTCATTAGACGGTAACTGGAACTTTTTCATCATTTGTCTAGCTCAGGAATGTAAGGCTGCTGTCTGGAGAGGGATGTGGGATTTGACTGCGGGGCTGGGTGTGCAGGTGAAGTGCCATGCGAGCGAGTATTTCCATTGTACTCCGGCACATCTTGGAAAAGGCTCTTAGCTGTAGGGGGTCGGCGGGGCTGGGTGCTCCAACATCTCCGTGCTCCCACACCACCTCTTCACTCCGGTGCACTGCAAGGAATCGTTCCCAAATTATATTTTCATCTTCCTCTCACACAGCCCCCAAACGGGTCCAAAGTCCCATCCCTCACTTGAAATCTGGTCACGGTTTCTCCTAGAGGGTGGAAACCCCAGTCTACACCAGGCTGTCTCCAGAAAGTTCAATTTCCTTGCTTTTGACTTGCTCTCTGCTTTTGTGACCGAAACGAATGGCTGCTTATTGCCACTGCGCCATCGACCGAATTCGAGACCAAGATCAGAAGCGGTGAAGACGAGGGCAGCTTTTTGTGCCGGAGCCAGAGGCAGGCTGGCAGAGGCAATCTGCCCGCTGCCTGGCCGGCAGTGCGGGCAGGGGACCTGAAGAGTAAAAGTGGGGAAATTTCTCTCTCGAAGTTTTGCGGCGACTTCAGCCGCAAGGATGCTCGGGGAAAGCCGTCCCAGATCTCTGCTTTCTGCCCCGTCTCCCTGCTGCCGGACCCCCCGGCCGCACCCGCGGCCCTTCTCCTGCAGCTCAGTTTATTTTCCCCTTGTGATCGATCCTGGCCGTCTCGGCGTGTCCCTCCCCAGGCAGGGCAGCCATCTCCCTGCCGGGCAGTACCGGGACAAGCCTCCTCCCGGCAGCCGCTGCTC
>VZRH01000840.1:959-16368 GCA_013397555.1 Urocynchramus pylzowi
TCTGGGCTGTGTCTGTGTGTGCAGATAGCTCGGTTCTCCAGGCAGGTGATTTCCCTTGCATGTACAAGTGTGTGTGAGAGAGATCCTTTGGGTATTTTCTAGAACATTTTTTGTTGCTTTCGAATACCTTTCGAAGAAAATGTGAATCATCCCCAATGAGGTCCTTTCTCATGTGCCAAAATAAGCACGATCCTGAGGGCTGTGTGCTTCCAAATCAAAAATAGCAGGAGGGTGGGATGGTGGAGGAAGCTTTGATTTACTTTTTTTGGGGGGTGTGAAGATTTTTCTTAAGTTCTCAGACACAGCTCTTGCAGCGTGGAATAACTTTAACGTACTTAAGATCCAGACTAGTTCTTTTGTCTCAGGTAATTATATAATTTTCATCTGATGGCCAGATTTTCTCACTAACAGCTTCATAAAAATATTACATAAATAAGAAAGAAGGCAGGAAAATACAGGTACATGAAGTGTATTTATCTTGCACAGGTTGCTGTGTTTGTTTTTAGCAATGCCTTCTTACAGGCAGCTGCAAAATACTCAAACTTAAAATCAGGTTTTAAGTTTCTTTTTTTTTTCTCTAACCAAGGCAGGAGTAAGAAATGGAGATGATGACTGAAAAACAGAGAGATATGAGGCATTTCTGGAACAATACACCTGAAAAAAGTGATTATGAAGCTGTAGAAGCCCTTATTTCTATGAGTTGCAACTGGAAACCAGACCTCAAGAAACATGCAGAAATGAGACCTATAACTCCTGCATCTGACATGTCCGAAGAAAGTGACGAGGCTTTGCTTCCTGGAGCGGCGGACTTTAATGCAATACCAGCATTTGTAAGTTTTGCAATTTGTATCTCTGTGTGTGCTTGTTTTTAACAATTAACATGGTGATGTCCTGTTAGCGTCCCCCCCTTACTGTGTCTCTCTCTCTCCTGCCAGTGCCTGACCCCTCCCTACAGCCCCTCCGACTTGGAGATGTCGCAGGTGATCCATCCGCTGGGCAAGGCGCTGCCCGAGGCTGCCAAGCCCCCTCTGGCCACGCCTGGCAGAGAGGCAGAGAAGTCTCCGGCAGCCAGGCCTCTGAAAGCTCGAGTGACAAGCGTTATCCGCCACACGGCTGATGCCCAGCTCTGTGACCACAAAACCTGCCCTGTGAGAGCAGCCAGTGTGCTCCAATACCAGGACAGTGCTTGGAGGGAAGCAGACAGGACACAGGAAGCCAAAGAAGAGCGCTCCGTGTGCTCTGCAGTGGCACCGAGTGCAGCCAGTGCCGAGCCCAGGGAACTGCCAGTGGCAGAAGGAAGAACTGCAGAGCCAGCTGCTGGTCCTGTGCCCTTGACAAAGCCCTCGGTGAGCAAGGAGGAGTCCGTCCCTGACCCAGCAGAGCAGGCAGCGGTGGCAGCACCGCTGTCCCCTGCCCAAGGCAGCGGAGCCCCCCCTGTGCCGGTGATTTGCCAGATGCTCCCGCTGCCCACAAACAACAGCAGCGTTGTGACGGCCGTGGTGCCCAGCGCGGCGCCCAGCCAGCAGCCGGCTCTCTGTCAGCCCATGGTCTTCATGGGCACCCAGGTTCCCAAAGGTGCTGTCATGTTTGTTGTGCCCCAGCCAGTTGTGCAGGGCACAAAGGCTCCCATTGTTAGTCCAAATGGCACGAGACTCTCTCCCATTGCCCCCGCTCCTGGCTTCGTACCTTCTACAGCAAAAACCACTCCTCAGGCTGATTCTTCAAGAATAAGAAGTCACATTTGCGGCTACCCAGGATGTGGGAAAACGTACTTCAAGAGCTCCCATTTGAAGGCTCATGTCAGAACACACACAGGTTGGTTATTGCTGCTGCATGTTAAAATCTAACGTAGAAAACGGTGGCTGTATATACAGCTTGTTATAGTTGTAGCGATTTCTGGATCTGTTTATTGGACAAACTGTGGGCCAGCAATGAAATACTTGTTTTGCCAGCGTGCATTATAATGCTGCCTAATCTCTGACGGGAAGTCTCCCCGAGGGGAAGTTGACTCAGCACTTTGTTTGTGCTGGACTCGCTGCGTGTCAGAAGGCGTTCAGTAATGCATCTGTGGAAGCAAGGCCTTGCCCAACGTGGAGCATGCTTTCCAGAGTTAAAGATGCCTTAGAATGCTTCTCCTCAGGAATGCCTTTGCCAGAAGTGGGTAAAACTTGGAGATTGTTTTATGAGAGGATGTGAGAATCCACCCTAAACTATTCCTGCCTTGGTTATACTAGAGTAACTTCTCCAGCCTCAGCCCTTAACTGCAGTAGCAGAAGGAGTTCCATGTATTTTCACACAGGCTCACAGTGCTCACTAGAGCTCAGTTACATAAAACATCATTTCAGGCTGTGCTTCAGAGGGGAGGTTTGGGCATGCTGAGTCATCAGTATCCACAGTTTACACGGAGCTGAGTGTTAAAATCAGCTGTCTCGAGATGTGAAGAGCATGTCAAACGATTTGGTTCTGGAGAATTTTTAACCTTTAACCCTTCTGGCCCTTTTTAATCCTTTAACCCTTACCCATACTACTTAGCCTTGGAGATAGTGAGTCCGCATGTTTAAATATTAGTATATAAACAATTTTCCACATTTTGTGTGTAGAATGCTTACATAGCTTTTTGACTCAGCTGTGTTAATAGAAACTTTCCTGCCAGTTAAGTGAAATCCTTAAGGCAGCGGTGTTCATTGCTCAGTACTCACTGGGTTTTTCCCGTTGTAATTTCTTCCCTTTTAGGAGAAAAGCCGTTCAGTTGCAGCTGGAAGGGCTGTGAGAGGAGGTTTGCACGCTCTGATGAACTGTCTCGGCACCGCAGGACGCACACCGGCGAGAAGAAGTTTGCCTGCCCGATGTGCGAGCGGCGGTTCATGCGCAGCGACCACCTGACGAAGCACGCGCGCCGCCACTTGTCGGCAAAGAAGCTACCCAACTGGCAAATGGAAGTGAGCAAGCTCAGTGACGGTGCCCTGCCGCCAGCGTCTGCCACCGCCCAGTGAAAGGACTCCTGAAGACGGTGGAATTAACTGTTGTTGCTGGGATAGGCTGGCTGAAAACAGGCTTTTTCTCCCGGTCTGTGGTTCTCCCGTACAGAGAGGCGAAGGCAGCCTGTGCTCAGTCACAGAAAATGTTGCTGGGAGAACCGGTGGCTGACTGGAATAGCGGGCGTCTTTTGCACTGGTGAGGAGGGAAAGAAAGGGAAGGCTCTAGAGCAGAGCAGCCACATTGTGCCAGTTTTGAATTTTGCAAATCACTTGTGTATGCTCTAGATCCAGACCCGTGCAAGTGTTTCTGAGGGTTTGCTGCTCATGCCTGAGACCAACTCCAGCTTTAGCTGTCAGTTGTCCATCTTCAGTAGGCGCAGACAAGGACAGCGGCAGTGTACAGGCACAGGCTTGAAAGCCCAGAACCCACCTGCGTAAGATAATCTAAATCTGTTCTGCTACTTCTGCCACCTTTGCTTGGTAGGAGTCTTCTTCTCCTAACCGTTCTCCAGCCCCATCGTAATCGATGATTTGGTGCCAGACTCCTGGAGATTTTAGACATCTCCTGCTGCATGGGGTGGTTAACACACCCAGCTTTACACTGCTGTGTCCAGAGGGGCTTGGGATGGGCATGCAGGGGCAATGCATGGGCAGCCAAAGGGCAGGAACATTTCCGAATCGTTATTAGCTTTGTAATGTTTTTCCCAGCTGCTTTGGCAAGCTTTGTGATTGTTACAGCTGGTTATACCTGGGCATCGCATGATGCTTCTGCTTTTGTGTTGCTTATGGTTTCCTTTCCACCTTCCCACTGCGCTTGTCATGAGCGGATAACGGGGCACCTTGAAGACAAACTTGGTAACTGTAAACTACTCTGGTTGATTAAAGAGGAAAACCAAGAATCCTAGGCTTCTTGATTGTGTTATTCTTTGAAAGGCGGTTTATGCTAAAATTGAAATGGATATATCATATATTGTATTAAATTAGAAAGTTGTGATTCAAAGGGGAAAACAAGGCAGCAAAGACACCGGCCTAGAATTTAAACCAGCTTTTGTGACAATGCATCAATTTTCACTATTTGTATTTTATCATATTATGTTGAGGACACATATCAGAAAGTGAATGGTTTGAAAATAGTGTATTAGATCTGCTTTTTGTGACTACTTTAAAGATTTGCACATTTCTTACGTTGTACTTTATACTTTGTTTACAATAAACCAATTTTCTTTAATATCGACCTCTTTTTTAAAAAAAATTCATAGTGGGAGCTTATCCCTTTGCAAGGAAAATAACCTCAAAATAAAATTGTCCTGACCAATGGAACACTATCTCTTAACTTTTTTATATTTTTAAAGCACTATAAAGCCCACAGGAATGGAATTTCAAGTCTGCACTTACTACTCTGCATCTCTCTTTTGGCTTGATTTTGGGTTTTTTGTCCCAGCTTTTCATCCCCCTCCTTTTCTTCAGCACCCAAAGCTGATCATGCCTATGTGGGCCGTTATGATTCCGGTGAAAAGTATTTCCTTTATGCTGGTGATTGCACTGCCTTCCCCAGGAAGGAGCCCGCGGTGTTCCGATGGCCTGGCTGTCGGGCAGAGGTGGTGGCTGCTGCCCCTCAGTGGGCCCTGGGTCCCCTGTGGCCCTCCCCAGGGCCCGTGGGTGCGTGGTGCTGGCACGAGGTGGGCTCCAGGCGGGGGTTGGCCTGCCCTATTAAAGCTGTCACTGCGGGGTCCCCTGCCCGGAGGAGAGCAGGAGCTGGGGCTCTCGCCTCAGGGCAGAGGCTGGGCAGTCTGCCTTCCCCGGCTGCTGCCCCTGCCGTGGCCACTGGCTCTGCTCGTGTGGGCTCTCGTGCCTCCCGCTCAGATCCCCGCACGAGGGATCCCCAGATTTCACAACGGCACGGATGCTGACTCAGTGCCCTTCCTGCTGTGGGTTTGGGGCAGAGGCACTCCTTACCTTATCCTGTGTGACACAGGCCCTGCACCCGGAGCGTGAGTCATTGCCCTGGGTATGCCATCATAGCCCAATGCAAAAGAGAGGCTCCTTCCCCACAAATGGGAGATGTGAGTCCCATTCCACCATTTTGCTTCATGGTATTTCTCATTTCACGGCCATGAGATAAAATATTTAAACAGCTCTGGGTCTGAGACCTTTCCACGTTTGCAAGTAGCCAGAGGATGAGGAATGAGGTCCCCTCACCAGCTCTGCCTGGCACACTGACCCTTGAATGCCTTTTTCTGCTGCAGCCCTGCAGAAGAAGAGCATAAAGAAGGTGCCACCTCCCCTGGTGTTCTGCCCGTGCAATGGCACTGTCCCTCCTCTGCAGCGCATGCAGTGGGCTTTGAAGCCCCTCTAAGCATGGAGCTGAACTTAGATCTGACTTTCCAGGCAAGCACTCTCATGTTGCCATGCAATAACAGAGGAAGAAAGTGGGTTTCCATGCCGTGATCTCCACTGCCTGTGCTTTCTGAAGTCAAAGAAGCTGCTGGTGCTTTTTGAGTAGCAACACACTCTGGAGGTATGCAGGGGCTGTGCCCTGGGACCACCCACTGGCTGCACTGCTGGGAGGCTGCTGAGGGAAGCTTGTTTCTGGCACGCTGTGAGCTAAATAAAATACAGCTTCTCCCTCTAAATACAGAACTTAACAGCAAGAAGTGTGCTTCTGGCTGGTTCCAGCTGAAGACAGAGTCACAGTTGTGAATTTACCTCATGCCATTTTTAAAGCTTAACCGTGAAAGCCAGCTGGAAATTACATCAGCTATTTTGGGGTTTAATCCAGGGCTAACCTGAAAAAAATGTAGTTGAAAGGGCATTATTAGACACCTTTTCAATGCTAACTTTATTGTGCAATCAAATTTGGCTGCATAGTAGGAATACTGATTTTTATGAATTTTCTACAGATTGCTGTAAATAACTAGAACCTCCTTATTCCTGTATGGAAAACAAAGGCACACCTCGTATTTTTTCCTCCTGTTTGGGTTCAATGATGAAGCCAAACAGAAATGCAAACCAAGACACTCCCAGAAACGCCCACAATTAGTACTTGGATGCCAACACTGGCTGGCGCTGGCTGTGGCAGGGCTTGCCAGGGTGGCCATGGCTGTCATTTGCTGTGCAGACACCAGCCTCTGGGGAGTTAATCCAAAGGGATCCAAGAGATAGCATACATTCTTGGTAGAAGATTTTGGAAGTATCTATAAACCCTCCAGCTTGCTGCTTAGCACTGCATTCTGAAGTGATGCACATGCATAAAAGTTGATGCTGCAGCGCTGACATGGATTACAGGAGCTGGAGTGAGACACATTCTGTGTCTCAGCTTGCAGTAGGGAAGAGCAGTGGGGGTGTCACAACAAATTGTCCTGGGGAAGGAGGGAGCTAGCCCCTGTGTCCAAAGCAAAGCAATACAACCCCACGCTCGGTGTCCCTCCCTTGGCACTGGGGGAGAGCAGGAGAGGGAGGCTGAGGGTGCCTGCCTGCCCTGGGTGTAGCACAGGCAGCTCATTCTGGCCATAGGAACAGCATCAGCAGGACAAATTAGGGGGCTTGAGGTCTGCTTATCCTACCCAAATGGATCAGCAGAAGGGAACTGAGGTTCCAGGGCACCCTGCATATGTCCAGAGCACTTTGTGAGTGTTCAGGGATTTTAATCTCCAGAGAGGATGGAGAGAAGGCTGGAAAAAGCAAGCATTTTTCCTTGTGGTTTGGAAAAGAATGATTTCCATTACAGCAGGAGTATTTGTGGGAGACTTAGATGCTCTATGAGTGAACTAATATGCATTTTAAAAGAAGGAGGGTCCTGAGCAGGGTCAGTTTGTCTGGACCCCCAGACGCAGCTGAGACAAGAGCCAGGGCAGCCTGTCTACCCACCCTTCCTGCCCAGTGCAGCTTTCTGAGGTTTTTCCTCCTGAGCTTTACCATTCAGCAGTGCTATTTCAAGACACCCTTAACCAACCAGGCCTGTCATCCTGGCACAAGGTGTCTTCAGCCTCTGTGCCAGGGTGGGTGCCACAGTGCAGATGTGGCTTGTGCCCAAAGAGCTGAGAGGAAGGGCTTTATCATCAGCTGGCCTGAGACTTGCATGCCACATGCAGCGACATCAGGTATTCCCTTGGCAGTTCCCCACTTCTACTGTAAATGGATGATTCATTTGTCTGCTTTGGCAACAAACCTGGATAACCAAGGAAACAATCTGTTAGAAAAGCTGGAGCACAAAATCAGGTCAAGAGAAATGATGAATGAATATGTGCATTATGGGCTCAAGCTTTTAGTTCTGTATCACATATTTTCTGCAGGAAACTTTGCTTCTCCTGAGACATGTGGTCAGGGAGAGTAATATTCAGCTAGAACAATTGGGTTTAGGTCTTACAATGGAATTTAATATGTCACACAGAGCTTCTATGTGTAGGAATATGGGGTTCTGGAATGCTTTCTGTTGTGCCCAAAAGAAAATGTGATACTTTGGCAGAAAGAGAACAAGAGCAAAACACATCTTCAGCTATCTTGTTATATTAATTAGAAGACAGGAGATAAACTTGCTAACCCACTTCCTGTGCTGTGATACAAATCAGGTAATCATCATGTAAAACACATTAAATAATTCAGAAGCTTTTTTAGGATAACACAGTTTTGATGAAACTTCATACTTGATTGCGTAGTCTACTCTGAAAGTCAAAGTAGTTGTCTGAGGAAAAAAAATTCTGCTGTTACCATGACTTCATTTCAACTACTCAGAAGTTTTGGTAGATGTCAAGGTATTTGCATGGCAACAACTTCCCAAAAAAATGGAGACAGCTGTGGTGGGGACTGCCTGTGCACTAACAGCTGTGGAGAGGCACAAGCACACCCTGCCTCAGCTAAATATTCCCCACAGCCTCAGCAAAACTGAAGTGGCTTTGAATAGCTGGGACATACAGAGTCTCCTCTCTGCCCAGCTCATCTCCTGACTGCTTCCAGCACATGCAAGAGGATCTGACATTTGTCAAGTCTACCTTAAAAAAAAAAAACCAACAAAACAAAACCCTTTGCAAACTTCTCTTTATTGCCATCTGGGCTGAATTCCATACAACTGTTTTTGTTTAATGGTGAAGACTGGGATCTTCTCAAGGATAGCCAGGAAACTGGCATGGGGTACTTATTGTGAGCAACAACCTCAGGCAGTTAAAACCCTTCTGCTTGGGAAACAGAGCCTTTAATGTTTAATTGCCTGGCAGTCACTTGGAAAGAGCAACCCTCACCTCCCCTAAATCAAAAGAGAGAGTATTGCATGCAACCTGACTGGAATTAAAGAAAAACAGGATACAGAGAGTACCTTAATGGCCTAAAATGCAGGGTTATCAAAACGTTAATGAAACTCCCACCCAGTAAACAATAAAGCAAGTCCCCTGACCACCCATCAGCTGTGATGTAACACTGCCAGTCGCTGCACAGCAGAGGAGCAGCTGCTAAATAAAAAGTCATTTTGGAGACACAGCATAACAGGAGGACAGAGCAGCCATCTTCAAACAAGCTGTGCAATCAGCTCAATGAAGACAGAACTCTTGGTCAGCTGTAATCAGTATTCCTCAGGTAATCCTGACTGAGGCAGTAGGAGCTGCAAATGCAGAAGTGAGGGCTAGGAAAACCAAAGGGATTCCCCCGTTTGCAGCTGACTGTGTTTTGCTGCTGCTGGCATCTGGTTGCTATGCAGGTTTAGGGAGTAGTTGCCTCTAATGCTCTTGGTTGAGCATAAGTGGTTTTGCTTCCTTTTCATATCCCCAGCATTGCCTGCTCTCGCCGTGCCACGCAGGTGCTCTGAGATGTCAGGATCCCTGGAGATGAGAGCACCTGTTCCCACCTGCACGTGGCTCCATGCTGTCCGAGGAAGAGGGGCTCCCCCCAGCCTTGGGCCGTGGGGCACCTTACCAGGAACTCCCACCATAGGGAATTAGGTTTCCCACTGGTACCACATTCCTTCCACCTGCAGGTGACAGTCACCCTGTCACTCCACCTTGTGGCACCACTGTGCTCCTGGTTCTTCACCAGCTTCTGCAGCCCAGAGCAGGGTTTGGGGAATGGAAACCAGAAGCAGCCCTGTGGCATGGCAGCCTTGCTGGGGGCACTGGAGCAGCCTGAAGCTGCTGCTGGCTGCACCCCTCACTGGCCCTGACTCACCTTCCCTTCCAGCACTGGCACCCACCAAACCCCCAGCCCGGCTTGGCAGCACTCCAAAACCGGGGGCTCTTCTTCTCCTGAAGCCTGGGAGATGTTAGTTAGTGTCTCTGGGTCCTCACCTCCCCACCTGGCTGCAGCTGAGGTGTCCCAGGAGCTTCCCGTGCTGCCAGCAGAGCTGGCGGCTGCTCAGGAGGGTGGTGTGAAACCTCCCTGTGCTTTTGCTAGGAAACCGTGCTGGCAAAAGGGTCATGCAATTTTTGGAAATAAAGGGAAAACTGTGGCGTCCCTGTGAAATTCTCAATGCAGCACACGAGTCAAAAATGCCAGTCATTGAGCTAAGGAAGAGAAAGGAATTGTTACGGTCTGGAAGCACCCAGAGGGAAGCAGGGCGGGCAGAAAGGAGGAGCACTTAGAGACTGGCTGGCCTGGATAGCATGGCTCTGCCTCGCACTGATTCCTCTTAGCAAGAACCTCCCAGCCATGGGACAGCAGGAATTATTTCAGGTCTTTCAGTATGAGGTGGTCAGTTGTTAATCTGCAGCTGGGGGAATTTTTTTTTTTTTTTTCCATTCAAGCAAGGGACTTTTCATGCCCTATTTAAGTGAAGCAACAAGTATGATGAGTCGATGATGAGTCACCAGGCCAGGAAAAAAGCTGTAGGAAGGCTGGACTATTTATAAAATCTAAAAGAAAGAAAGGAAATATATTCTAGATGCAGTTAGATCTGGACGGTGACTCCAACTTCTCTTGCGGGATAGCATATTCCCAGGCAAACCTCGCGGGAGGGAGGGAGGGGAAGCACACGGGTTTTCGGAGGGATCCCCTGGCGCGGCAGGGAGCGAGGCGCTCCGCAGAGCGGGCCCTGCCGCGGGAGCGCTCAGCAGGCTCCGCCGGGGCACGGCCGGGCTGCCCGGACCCACCGGAGGGGACGGAGACCGGGCAGCCCACGGCACAGGCTGGGCTGCGTCTGCCCAGGCGGCTCCTGGCCAGCACGGCCCCGTGTCCCCGTGTGTCCCCGCCCGGTGTCCCCGTGTGTCCCCGCGGTGTGTCCTCGCCCGTCACTGCCCGGTGTCCCCCGTGTGTCCCCGCCCGGTGTCCCCGTGTGTCCCCGCCCTGTACCCCCGGTGTGCCCCCGCCCGGTGTCCCCGGGGTGTCCCCGCCCGGTACCCGCGGTGTGAGTCACCGCCGCAGCCGCGCAGGCGTCGCGCTCCGCTGGAGCGCTGGCGGAGGAGGCTGGAGGGGATTCCACCTACTCCACCTCCTCCTCCTCCTCCTCCTCGTCGTCCTCCTCCTCCTCCGCCGAGGCGCGCCGGGCCCCGAGCCGGGAACCTCTCTGTAGCTCAGCCGCCGCCGCTCGGCTCATCTGCTCACACCCCCGTACCGCGGGGAGGGATGCGGCGGTGCCGCGGGAAGAGAAAACGAGCAGAAGAGCTCTTTGGCAGTAATTGTGCAGTGTTGGCACGGCTGGCGAGGGCACTAGTGCGTGTGCTAGCCGGCCCAGGGGATCCCGCAGGCGGGGATCCCGCTGGCCGGCAGGAGGCTGGCAGCGCAAGGCAGCGAGAGCTTCACCTCCGGCAAGCACCGAGCTGACGCCAAGGGCACACGCAAGCAGCGAGGCATGGCCTCCTCGTACAGCAGATATTTGTGGATAACAGACACATTCCTCGGCGTTTTGGCACTTAAATTCTGGACAGTTGTAGCTGCTCTGGAATACAGCTGGGCAGGGTCGGAGGGAAGGACCCATTGCCGGGGGGCAAAGAGCATCTGAGAGCTCCAAAGTCCCACCTGCAGAACAAGATCCGCACCTGTGGGAAGGGGCTGACTGCACTAACACCTCATGCTTTGGGTGCAGAGGGGTCCTCAGCACGGGCCAGTCGGGTGGCTGACACAGCTTTGGCCTCACATCCCTGCCCTCACATCATCCCTACTTCTGGCACTGTGTCAAACTCCAAAAGCCTGTCACAAAGCCATGTCATGGCACGGTCAAACAGGTGCTCAAACAGGCCAGGGGCACTGGAAGGTGATGAGCTTCCTTTATCGCTTTAGACACAGATTATGTGCTGGTGGCTTGGCCCAGTGTTCACAGCTCTGATTCAAGAGCTTGGTGCTGATGTTCAGCATGTCCCAGTTTGTGGGACACCTGCACACCTAATGAGATTAATATCTTTAGGAGTTTATTTAGGCTCTAGCTTCATGAAGCACTGGATCTGGGGAAGAAGGAGGACAGATCTTGTGTGTTTAGGTGACAGTGTCTCTTGACTGAGTGTACTCAAGGTGAAAATATGGTCAGTACTATTTGCACACCACTTCAGGCTTTGAATGGGCAGCAGCAGTCCAGTGAGTGAGCGGTGTGAGCTGTGTGGCAGCTCCTCACCTGGTGTATCTTTAAAGAAACCACCCAGATCAGCATGTTTCTAAAGGAAATCAAAGTGATGCCTTACTGGAGAAAGTTAGTTTTGTTTGCCATAGTTAAGAAAGTTGGCTGCCTTTGTTAGCCACAGCCTTTCAGGAATAAAAAGAGGAACCCAATTTGATGTACTGACAGTATTTTTGGTGTTAGTAGGTAGCAAGAAAAAACAAATAAATGTGCTCCTGTGAGGCTATTTCAGTGCCTTTTACTACCACCATCAATAGAAGCTTTGCAACAAAGGATTAACAGATTTAATTTTTCAGTGCTGCTGCTGGGGAGGAGGAGAATTCCTCAGCAGTATGACAGTGCTGTCTGGGTTCATCACATCATGTCCAAAAAACACAGACCCTGCCTCCTGAAAGAGCTTCAGCCTATGTTGAAAACCATTTCAACACTAAAGCAAACTTTTAATTGACCTGAAAGATGTTGTTTTCTTAAATCATTTCAATAAAAATTATTTTTTATTACTTACTCCCACAGTAAGGAACTGATCTGCTTTATTTCTGCATGTTGCTAATGTTGGTTGGCTCAAATAGGCTGTAAATAAACCATTTGTTTTGCTTGCATTGTTGCAGCATGCAGTCTGTGTTGGCTTGGAGCTCTTGGGAAGGCACTGCCTTACTCCACAGATGCTCAGCAGGGCTTGCAGGGTCTGGCAGCTTCAAAGCAGGTTTTAGATGTTACAATGTCTGCTGCTTCAGTTTAGTGCCAGGTGGGACAGCCTGAGGTGAGAGCAGGCTGGAGACACCTCTCAGTGTCACCATTTGGATGGCTGCATCTGGTTCTGGGTGTCTTTCTCCTGGACTCACCTTCCTGTCTGGAGCTCTGAGCCTTTGGTAGTTACTCTATGAAAACTTTGGTTCTTATCTTGCTGGTGTGCTGGCTGTGCTTGGCAGAGGGGATTGTCTGTGCTGTGCTGGAGAGGAGCCAGGAGGGCCAAGCATCACTTGGGCTCGAGGGCAAAGGGTGCTTTTCATTCCCCTTCTTTTTCCTCTGCTGGGTGTTGATTGACTGGGGAAAGGGAGGTGCACTTTGCCCTCCCCGTTGTGAGCCTCTGCATTAGAACCAGGCAGGAGAGCAGAGGGTTGGGGCCAGCCCCGCACCCACCTGCACCAGGAGCCACAGCTGAGGCCCTGCCTCTGGGGAGTGGCATCAATGCCCCTGAAACAGGAGCACTTTGCAACCCTGGGGCTGATTGCAGTGTAATTTCAGGGCTGGGTTTGACATCACAAGACTCTCTCTGAGTGTCACCAAAGCCAAATAAATTGTTGCTGTTAATTAACCCTTTGTCTTTTGGCCTGTTTTTTCCGGTGGCACTTTTTGTTCACACACTGATGTTCTTCTTTCTGTTTTTCTTACTGCTGCCTACTTTTTTCTCTGTTTAACGTGCATTGAGCAAATTTAATTTCCTATCCCCTCCACAGTTGATTTGCCACCATTGTAATTTGTCCCCAGCTTTGTGGGTGCACAAGTGGAAGTGGGATGCTTTGATACGCTGGGTTGGATTTTAAAGTTTTGACAAACACTGATATTTCCCATGGCAACAAGCTCCACACGACACTCAGCACAAACCTTGCTCTTGCAGAAACAAATGCAGCTCTGCAGAGTCAACTGCTTTCTGTGTAATTGCAGATGAGATATGAAATGGGGTTCTGTGGCTCGGGTAGGGTGGGGGAAGCCCCAGGGCTATGCTGGATACAACAAAATTAACCACACAAATTTACTGGATGTGACCTGAAACCCTGCAAGATGAAGAGTCTTTGGCTTTTGCTAGGACAGTAATTGGTGCAAAAACCTCTTCCAGAAAATCCCCCAGACAGCAGGCATGTTCAACATGCTGACATGTTAAATTGACCCCCTGTGTGACAAGGCATTTCCAGGATATGCCACATGGAGCCAGTTGGGCTTACCCAACTGCTGCCTGGCTCTCTGGCCTTGGCTTGCCTCCTGGCTGGCCAGGCTTGGAAATTCAACTATGCCATTCTATTTCCTTTGCATCCAATTTCTAAGGACATCTAGGAAAACTCTCCTGATCCTGAGGCCACAAGAAGAAAAATAAATCCGTGGTGGAGTTCCTTTAAGTTCTCCATTTTTTGTGCTCCCAGCATACCAGAGCCAGGACTGAACAGCCTTGTGTTTCAGAGAGAACATACACAAGTGTGTGTGTACCCACTTTTTTTTTTTTTCCTAAGAATGTCCAAAATTGTTTATTCCTGACATTTTATTCTGAACCAGCACTCGCACAGCTGCTTGCTGAGAGGTTCCTGAAAGGTACAGCTTTCCTACATGACAATGTAGGACACATGATGTGTCTTCTAAGGCCTCATAAACCTGCCTGAGCAGGGGGAAGCATGTCACAGAGACTGCCAAGGCTTGAGCAGCAGGGGAGGCCTCCAGGAAGGAGGCAGCAGTCAGGGAAAGGCTGCTGCAGAAGGACTCCTTGGACAATGTGTTCCACTGGGCAGCACCTCTGCCGTGAGCAGTGGGTGCTGGCTGGACACAGCAGCCCCAGCCTGGGGCTCCACAGCTCTTCTGGCCTCTGCAGTGCAGCAAATGGAGCTACAGGAGGAGGAAGTTGTCAGTGTTAACAGGCCAGGACTGGGTAATAAGCTTCATAGACTCCATGCTTTTATAGAAGGCTGAATATTTTTCTTAAGAAACCCATGCTTTTATCCTTAGTTGGTTACAGGTTGTCCTAATTGATCCTCCAATCAAAACACCATCACCATTGGTTAATTAAGAAACCACCCTTTAGTAAACAAATCTCCATAACACATTCCACATGTTCACAATACCAGGTGTAGTAAGTTAAGGATTGTTTCTCATTCTTCTCTCTGATCTTCTCTCAGCCTTTCCCAGAATGATGCCTGGGAGAGTTGTCTGCTTCTCTCTGTGCCAGAGCTGCTGCCACAGGAGGTCACGGGGAGCTGCTGGGGTGCCAGGGCTCAGCTCGTGGTACAGGAGGTTGGCTGCCCCGAAGAGAGGGACTGGAGCAAGGCTGAAGAGTGAGAGGCTGGGTGGGAATTGCAGTGGGTCCCTGAGGGAGCACAGGGAATGGGCAGGGCAGGGTGTCTGCATGAACGCTGGTAGTTTGGAGCTGTGGCTCACGGGGTTCAAAAATATGCTGCCCTACGACTATGCAAAGCGTAAAAACCGTAAAAATGACAAATTTAGTTGTAGCTCGGCTTCCCTCTCTAATTAGGGCTTTTTTTTTTTTGAGCTTCCCACAAAAAAATAAGCCCAAGTAATGTTTTCCTTTTGCTGTTTTCTTCCCATTCTTAAGCGCAGTGTGTTGGCGTTCCTCACGCATTCCTCTGTTGAGTCAGCCCCCGGGGGAGAGAGCAGAGAGCACGGCCAGGGCCAGGCCAGGCCAGGGCTGCAGCATCTCCAGCCTGGCAGCCCCGAGGTCCAGCTGCCGTGTCCACGTCCAGCAGAGGCCAAGGCCAGCGCCACACTGCAGGGTGGCAGCTCAGTGCCACCCTGTCCCTGCCCCTGCCTGTCACACCCTCGGGAATGGCGCGTGGGCAGCAGTCGTTCAGGGCCCGTTTCTATTGTAGCTGTTCTTCCTTTTTCCCCTTCCAGAGTTTTGAAATCAAGGGCATGAACTCTTCCAGCAGGGATCTAAGACCCTTTGACAGGAACGTTGCATGTCCCTGGCACAGGGAACGATGGGGAAGAAGGGCTGAATGTGCCTGTCAAGAAGGAAGCAGAGACCAGCAAAAGCAGAGGAAGCTTCTTTCCTGCTGTGGCTGAGCTGGGAAAGCTGGGAAAGCTGATGCCTGTGGCTCCTGTACAACCTCCTTTGAGGCAAGACCTGCAGAACCTGCAGCTGGGAGTTTCATCTTGGCCATGTCTTCTTTTTTTTTTTTTT
>VZRH01000840.1:24767-52156 GCA_013397555.1 Urocynchramus pylzowi
TGGCTGTTGCGGGCCCTGCTCCTCTCTGTCGAGACCCAGGACTCTCCAGGTCTTTGGGGCCCAGACCTCAGCAGAGAGAGGATTTTATTTTCTCTTTCGACTTGTTGTAAAGTGCCACATGCACTTGTGTGACTGTGAGGCAGAGCCCTGGCAGCTCTCCTTTTTGCAGGCTTTTCTGCACCCACGTGTGGAGATGCAAAAAGCTGTGGCAAAAAAAAACCCCAAATCCAAACAAACGAAAAAGAGGAGGCTGTATTTTATTTTTTTAGCAAGTTAAAATCTGTTCTAGTGAGGTGTGGGTGCTGCTGATTTTTAGTTTTCAGATTTTTTAATTATAGCATCATTGTCACTTGCAGGCCTTTAAAGACTCTGTGTTAACACCCCAAGATAGGGACCAGCACAAGCAACCAGAGGGCAGAGAGACCTGCTATGATTTGTAATTGATGTTGAAATTGAGAAAGACAATTGCATGGGGAGGATTTCACACCACATAGCAGGGCAATTGAAAGGATAACCTCCAGGACAGCAAAGCTTTTTTTAATAGAGTGGGGTTTCAAGAGAAGAAGCAAACCCTCATACATCACTTGTCAAAAGAAAGGCCTGACCTACAGCAATTGGAGGGGCACAAATGGGATGGCAGAGGGAATTAGAAGACAGACCAAGATGGAAAACTTCCTTTTCATTCCAGAGACCAGGGAAGGGACCTGTAGGGTTAAAGAGGAGAAGCAAGGGCCGGTGTCCCAGGCTCGTGCAGGTGGCAGCTTCATGACAGTCAGGCCGAGTCTGCTGGAAGGATCAGCTTACTCCTCACCTAAATTCAGTGCAGGGTTATTAATGAGCTGGCAAGTGCAGAGTCCAGAATGACAACAAATCTATGGAGTCTTTGGTACAAAGGCAGAGTTGAAGACATGGGTCCTGCTCTCTCTTGTAAGCTCTTAGGCTTTCTCCAGGGGAGATGATGGAAAACAGGCTTGGAAAATTTACCTAAGAGACTAAGATGGCCAACAGCTTAGCAAGGACAGTGGTTAAATTTAAGCACAAACACAATGGATGGATGAAGCTTCTCACCTCATGTGGAGGGGCAGTGGAGGGCAGCTGCACCAGCCCCACCTGGCTGGGGTGACACCAACAGCCTGGCCATGCTGCTGCTCCGAGGACAAGGACAGGAGGTGTGAACAGTGGAGCTGGCCCCTGTGACAGGCATTTAATTTAGTCCTTGGCAGGAAGAGCCCTGCCAAGCAGGCACTGCCCACTGGGAGCAGCAGGGCACCGAGGCACCGGGCAGAGGAAAGGAGGGATCTTCTCACCTTCTCATGAAGGCACTGCTCTCCAACAGCAGGGAGAGAAACAACAGTTCAGCACAGCCTAAGCCTGGGTAGAGCTCAGCAGAGCACTGCCTGGCTGTAGGAAAACCCCTAGAAACTGATGACTGAGGAAAGGTCTGGATTTAGCATCCTCAGATGACCTCTGGTTACAAATTCCTTGGCTATTTATAAATGCCCCCCATAAGACTAGAGTTCAAGAATGCACTAACATTTAGAACCACAGAGCCAATTCGCCCTCTCTGATATCTTCCTCATGCTAGGGAATTCAGAGAGTGTATCTGCTGCATGAGGATGGTCAAGATTGGCCCCACAAGTAATTTGTTGCAGCAACATGCTGAAGAATGCATGAACCACTGGGAGCCCCTGTTGGGCTGATAACTGTGGCAGAGACAGGCTGCTGAAGCAAATGAAAGTGGCCTTAAACAGGAGCCTTATCTCCATGGGGGAGAGCTGCAGCATCAAAGGTCCAGTAGTAACCTAATGTGATGGTGGTCTGTCCTGAGAGCTCTTGCACACCCAGGATCACAAAACAGCTCTGTCTCTTGTCCTCCTCTTCATTGCTATTAGTGCAACAGAAAAAAAATGCCAACTGTGGTGTGTGCCAGCCTTATTGCTTTGTGACACCACCCTCCGTGTGTTTGCTCTGACTAAAAGGGTTGCACGGTGGTAAATTTAAAAAAATAGTATCTGCCACCTAGTGGTAAATGAATTTTTTTCATGGGAGAGGATGATGATGTTACAGCTTTCTGGGTTAATGGTGGCTTTACAAAGGTATTTTCTCCTTGAAAACCCTCAGTATATGTTTATTATAGATTTTGGGCTAAGTTCCAAATTGTTAACAGCATGTAGGTATTAACAAAGCTGAGTGACTATTTCAGTGATTTGCTTCTATTACAGAAAAGGTCTCCAAGATGCTCCTACCAGTCTAGACTAGCAACTCACAGGATGTAATATGAATTCAGAATTTTCCTCAGAAAGTCATATCTGTCAATAAGTGCTCAAGAGTGTAATTTGGTTTTAGGAGCACAAGGAGCCTAATTTAGGATCAGTGTGTGGAGAGCATGTGTTAAAGGATGAGCAATAAGGATAAGAGCAGTCATAGCCAGCCCTGTGATTGCCATGGGACTCGATACATTCTGCAAGTCACGGGCAGAGGGGAGGTGTTGAAATATGTTTCCCTTCTGCATGCTTAGGCAGCTTCTGCAGAAATCATTACAAAGTGCAAAAACCCTGTCACAGAGGGGTTTTGGTTTTATTACTTGGTGGGTTGCTTTGTGGGAAGGTGGTCTTTGCCAGTCCATCCCAGTCCCTATCCCTGCTGTGTGCTCTCCCTGGAGGCTCCCTTGTAGCCTCCCAGGTGAGGGGGGGCTTAGGTCTGAACATCCTTGGCCAACACCAGCAGAATCAGACCACCTGTGCATGGGCACCCTTTCAGTATATTAGGAACACCTCTAAGAATGATGAAGGGACCCTTGATACCAAGGCCTGTAGTGACTGGAGAAGCAGTTCTAAACTGAAAAAGATTAGATTTAAATGCGACATAAGGAATTTTTTTTTTTTTTTTTATTATGAGGGTGGTGAGACACTGTAACAGGTTGCCCAGAGGCCAGGTTGGATGGGTGCTTGAGCAGCCTGGAAGATGTTCCTGGTCATGGTGGGGGCATTAGACAAGGTCACCTTCAGAAAGTCCCTTAACACCAAAACTATTCCATGGTTGTATGGTTCTACATTGACCCAGCTATACACTAAGCCCATAAAGTTTAACATTTCTTAACAGGTGTTATTTTAAGTGATAGCTGGATGCTGAAAATATCCCAGAAGCAGGTAATTTCCTGCACCAAAGTTAAATTACCAAGCTGTTTATAGCCAAGCTAAACTGATCCTCAACTGATCTGCATGTAACATGTTTGACTGAAGGAGCTCCCACCCAGAGGACAGGAGCAGGTGGTGATGGAGCCAAGGGCCTCCCCCAGCCATGGTGCTCCCAGCCATGGACTCACTGCTCTGTAACCCATCCCCTGTGATTCACCACCTTCATGAGGTGAAAGTAAGCTGTGAAAGTGAGGCTGTCTGTTTGCAGGCTGTACATAAAGGACTGGCTTTGTTTTCTTCAGGCGTTCCAGAGTGTTTCCAGGGGAATATTCCCTGCTGCAGCAGTGAGTGGGTGCTTTTGGCACTGGGGACCCCTTGGCTGCACTGAGACACATTGATCCAGTTGGTGTGAGGGTCCTTTAGGAGTCAGGGTCCCCAAAGGTGACAGCAACCAACTGCATTTCTCAGCCAGGCTAATGGCAGGGACAGCACTCCACTCTGAAGAGTTTCAGCTGTGCAGCACACCTGCACAGCACCAGCCCACAGGTGCTCACCCTCTCCCCCAGCAGGTTAGGGAACATCAGATTCTGTGCCAGCACAACCTAAAACATTGAGCTCCCTGTTAGGAAAGTCTGCTGCATGGGAGTGCATCACATGAAGAGGTGGCAACCTTCCTCCCTCCAGCCCCAGGGGCTCGTGAAGCCTGAACCAGGTGGTGCTCACTGGGGAGATGCTGGCCCAGGTGGCTGGAAAGGCAGGCATCTGCTATGTTCTGTTACACACCTTTCTGCAGTGGGAGGCAATGCTACTTCCCACGGGACTGAGTACCCAAGTGCTGAGGCTAGGGCAGCAAAATTAAAATTGCCTTCAAGCAATTATACTGACAATTCTCCCCCTCTCCTAGCATGAAAAATGTTCTTATTATTTTGGAGCCATTGGTTCAGCAGGAAACGCTTTCATTCCCTCCTCAGCTGGTAAGAGTTCTACCCTAATCCCAGCTCTTCCAAGGAAAAGCTCTCTGTCCTTCATCCGCAGCTTTTCCCAGCCAGGCACTCTGTGCAAGAACCAAACCAAGGGAACAAAGGGTACAGCTTGATTTTTTGGGGAGAAGGCTCCTCCCCTCAAGTTGTTTCTCTTCAAGATTTTCCTCCTAGAAATACCCTAGAGCTCAAATGAAAGTGGTTGGATTGAGAAAAGTGTCCTTACAGAAATGTGACTGATCATAAGTGGTGCCTCTCAGCCTTTAGAATCCGTGAGATTGTATGCCCTGAATCCACCACCCCTAGCCCTGCCTTCAGTACCCAGCAAGTGACCACAGTCATTTACGCCCAAAAATACCTTTGTGTTTTCCTGATGGCACTCCCCTTTTTGCCCACCAAACCCCTTCAAAATGAGGCTCACACAACCTGCTTAGAATGCTGTTTTCTTTAATGGAAGAGGTAAGAGAAGCTGCTGACACACAGTCATTGGGACAGATCTAAATCCGATGGAGAGAAGGGGTGAGGCACAGGGATGGCTGTGGCTGGTTTGGCTTCCTGCAGCAGCTCAGTAGTTGCAGAGAAAAGGGCAGCACTTGGGTGGTTTTTCCGTGAGGCACTTGGATTCCACTGAGTAGGTCACCTCCTTCTCATCCACGTCTGGTGGCAGGCTGAATTCCTTCACGAACTTCTTGTAGTTGCACGTCTTTGTCAGGCCGGTGTTGCACTCCACCTTGCGCTCCGCTGACACCGTCACCTTCCCGTCCTTCACCGTGACCGTGATGTCTTTGGGGTCAAAACCCTTCACATCGATCAGAGCCAAAGGATTTTGGTTACTGGATGAGCTCAACATCATGCCAAGCCTTTTCGTTCTGGAATTAAAACAAGAGAACAATCTTTACTTTCCCGTACCCCTTTCAATTTATTTCTCCAAAATGGCAAAATTTCGCTCCCACCCTACTTACCTGTTTCAACCTTTGCTCCTGACAGCAATGTCAAACCTCCCTTTCCCCTACCCTAAAGGTTGCCAATGTGTGTAGAAAGCAGGCAGCTCTCTCTTACCTCTCATTTCTCGCAGCGATGCACCTTCTCCGGAAGCAGGGCTGGGGCAGGCAGCAGCAGGAAATGGCGCACCTGTTCATGCGGGCTGAGCACAGCCTCTCCCGGAGCAGCTGCAGGCGCAGGTCCAGCAGCCTCATCTGCCTGTTGATGTGCCTCAGGTTCTGCATGTTCTCTTCCTGCAAGTAGCAGTGCGTCGACATTGTCAAGCTGTAAGTGTGTCAGGGCAGGTGCAGTGTTGAGTGCCCTGAGAGCTTCATCTGGTGGTGAGTGTGGAGCAGAGCTGCCGCTGTGCTGGCAGCCTCCAGCAGTGCCTTATGACATCGCACCACGGATCCAGGACGCCACCGTTCCACGGTCACCATGGGAACAGCGGCCGGGCTGCGGTTCCACGCCCAGCCGCGGCCCCTGCTGCAGCTCCCGGCCGCGGCCCAGGGCAGCCCAGGGCAGCAGGACATGCCGGGGCTGGGCACGGCAGGGATGTGTGCGCTGCGGCTGGGCTGCAGAGCCTTGGGCTGTGCGGAGCACGACTTGCATACGCAGTGCTGCTTCAGCATGGCTGCCCAAAATTCCCAACAACGACACTGACCATAGCTTCCATCCCATCACCTCTGTCGAGTGCTGGAGCCCAAGACATGAAACATATTCCCTCAGTCTGGCCTGTGACACAAAAGCTAATCCCAGCCTCAGCAGCACCAACACCCTTGTCTCTCAGGCATCTGCCCAGTGGCAAGCCAGCTGATGTGTTATTTTCCCAAGGTGAAATATGAATTTGGCTTATCAATAAATCCAAAGAGCCATATTATTTTATATTGAATGGTAGGTTCATCCATAAAAAGAAATAAATTGCTTTGTGCTTTATTACTCATAAAAGGCACCATTTTTTTGGTCTGAAGACCAATCTTTTATTTAAAAGCTGAATTCAAAGGCTGACAACATGTGAAGTGTCCCTCCTGTGTGGAGCCTGTACACCCCTCTGATGGCACTACTTTGTCTTTAAAGCTCTGACACGCTATATTCTCTTCAGCTCCACATGAAAGAGTCCTCCAGGAGGTCTCTCTTGCCTAGTGAGCCTGATCCCTTTATTCCCAGAGGGGGTTTTGTTTGCCAAGCCCAGTCTGCAGAGATGAGGTCTGGAGCAGATCACTTGAACTGAGCATGGAGCTCAGTCTTCCTTCTGATACCCGAGTAGGGACCGCAAAAGCCCCTACAAAGCAAAGATGCTGAACACAAGGGTTTGTAGCAAAACAAAACTTCTGCAGGGAAAGCAACAACTCAAAAAATAATTTGAAGCTAAACCTTCCTGGCACATGAAACTGGGGGGTTGAGGATTTGCCATGTGCCCCATAGGAGAGTGAGGAGGGTCTGCAGGCAGTGGTGGCCGTAGGTTGCTGACCCTTTGGGATGCATCTTTATGTCAAGGGATGAGAACTTTTCCCCACAGGCATGCTCATCCAGGGAAATTATCCCCAGAGCAAGAGAGCATCAGCATGGTCTGCAAGCAGAACACTGAGCAGAGGGGCCTGCAGGCAAAATAATCTTGGGGGGCATTACCACATACTGTACATAGGATAAGCAGGTGTGTGTGGACACAAATCAACCAAGCAGGTGCTTGCCAAGCTCTGCTCTCCTCCACTGCCCCCTTTCCCACCCATCATCACAGGCAGAAGGGCAGTATCCAGCAGTGCTGTTGGCTTGCATTGCCATGCCTTGGGAGCAGTGTGTGCTTTGCCTTGTCTTACTGTGTCCCAAAACCTCCCAGGAAATCCTGCAGTCAGATGAAACACTGCCAGCGAGTGCCCACTGTGGAATTAATTAATCCAGGGGTGGCAACACTGGTTTAATTAATCCAGGGGTGGCAACACTGGTTTACAGAGACCTCTGGAAGCACCCCCGTGTAGTGCTCCTCATCCCCAAGGGCTCCCTCACACCAACCACATACCTGCACTTATGTTTGCAAGCAGTGTTTAAAAAACATAAAAGCCTATCTACAGGCAGGATGTTTTTGTAATGCTCTGAAAAAAAGGGCTGTAACTTTTAAAACAATGGAAATATAGAGCTCTGAAAGTAATTTGTAGCCTTGTTTTCCATTACTGCAGCAGCTAAGCAATGTTGGTAAAGAGCTTTTTTCATGCTTCTATTGCTGTTTTTCGTTACTCCCACACACTTTAAACTTTTGGTCTTCTGCTGCAAATTGTTCACTTTGCACATATAAGAGATGGATGGGTGGCTAGACTAGACAACTCAATAATTATTTTTCATCTTATATTTTATGAAATTTTTATAAAGATCTGCATGGCAATCATCCTCAGTGTGACTTCCTAGGGGCTGAGCAGAAGTGGGCACCTGTGGCTGACAAGTGACTCTCTTGATCGTATGTACCTGGAAAGAGCTTTGGAAGGTGGTTGCTGCCTCTTTCTACCACTTAGCACTGTTTGCAGATTACAGCAGCTGAGTACTACAAATTTAATTTCTCAGACATATGTGGTCATTTCCAGTAGTGCCTCCAGAGAGCTTACAGTCTGTGGATGTCATTTTTAGGAAAGAGGCCCTCAAAAGCATTTAGAGAAGAAGGACTGGTCTGTCTCTCTAGGCAAATGAGGATGGGTTGTCTGGCATCCCTTTACAGGCTTTCACTCCCTTTGGGTGCTGGCAGTACACAGAAACCCATGCTCTTAACAGTTCTAAGGAGTCAGATCCCACCTCAGGCTGGTACATGAAAGCCAAAAACTGTTAACAATAAAAATCCCTGAATTACAGCGATTTCTGAAAATATGCAACTCTGTAATAAAGGGTTGGGCTCCTGACTCATGAGAAGCTATTTGATTTACAGAAACAGCTCACTCCCGAGGCAGGCTGATCTGTCATGTGTTAAACAAGCATTTCTTGATAGGCTGCTTGCCACAGCCGTGTCCTCCACTTCCTCCCCAACTCCCCTGCACCAACGTGCTGTCCTGGGCTGGACCAGCCTCAGATGGGAGTGGGATGGATGGCTGAGCCAGGGCATGAGAATCAGCCTGGGAAACATCATCACCCACTATGAGTAATGCTGCTGGTGCCTCTGGGATGTATCAGGAAGAGTTTTGTACTGCAGGAAGGTGAGCTGCTCTGTAATTATTTCCTGTGAGCTGCGCGAGAGCTTGCCTGCCCTTCTGGGCACGGATGGGTAATTATGGGCCCACACTGGAGGGATAAGCAACCTCGTGCATGTGACTTGGACAATGTCACCACTGTGGAGCTGGTGATTCTGAGGCACAGGGAAGTGGCACTCACATTTCTGTGGGTCTGCCTAGCTGGCCTCACTTGAAAGGAGCACCAAGCACTTCCTAGAAGGTAGATGGATGAATAAGAATTGTTTTGAGTACAGATCAACTCCACCTTGAGGGTGTGCTGTCTGTCATTTCAAGAACCAGCTCAGCTCTGTTTCCCTAGGGGAAGGAGGGACTTCTGCCACACAGTGTGTTACTGCAGCTGCTGGTGGGGTACTCCTTCTGTTAGAGAGGAGTTTTTAGTGTTTCTCTTTCACTGCAAGTCAGCTGGTGCTGTAAGTGCATTGTGGAGTTGCTGGTGGCATGCTGGTATGTGGGTGCTGCATGTTACTGGGACATGGAGAATCAGCAGGGTAATACCACTGTGGTTTCAGCTTAAGCAAGTCCCTGCCCAGTGAAGCCAAGGTGAATTTTGACTTCTACAAAGACCAACCCCCATGTTTGGGGATGTTTAGGAAGTGAGTCCACTGATAAGCCTAACTTGCAAGTGCTGCTTTGAAATTGTCTTTACTAATCAATGGAATAGGAAATCCTCCTGTTTCGTATCTGCTGCAGTCACAGGGAGCCTGCACAGTCAGCTCTGACCTGGCATGAGGAGAAGGATGAAGGAGTGCATGTGCTACAGCATCCATGTCTGATCCAGCCCTTGTCAGTCTCACAGGTTGCCTTGAAGCCACTCCCATAGTGACCTCAAAGGCAATAGCTCAACACAGACAAGTCAAACACAGTATAGATTCTTTGGCTCCTTAGGCATCCCTGGCTGTCAAGGTCTTCCTGATACCCATGAAGCTGAGAAGCTCCTCAAATGTAAAAGCAGAATGGAGCAATGGAAACTGGCAGATGTCCTTCATTGCTTACTGTCAGGTGTCACTATCTCCCCTTGTTCACAGTGCAGAACCAGGAACCTCTCACTGAGTCCACTGAGTTCACAGAGTCCAGTGAATTGCCTGGGGAGTCCACAGAGGTGGATTTGAAAATACTCCATATGACCTGAAATTCAAAAAAAAAGCCCCTAAAAAAAAGCCCCCAAAAAACACCCCCCAAAACCTGACCAAACAAAAAAACCCAACCCCAAACCTCCAAAACCCCAAAAATCTAACTTCCAGGGCTGGAAGCACTGCTGTCTTCTTTGCCCTTTCAAACACAATGCCTGAGTTGACCATTCCTTCAAGGTTTGTCTTGGTCTCTTTTGAGCAAGAACACATCAAGTTCAGCAAGTACAGATCAATTCAGAGCATGGTCAACATATTTTCAGACCTACTAGGTTTTGACAGTGTCTGAAGCACTGATTTACAGGTATCAGGCAGAATCTCTTACACCCCAATCACCTTCATAAGTGGGGTATAAGGATATCACTTGAAGCTGAGTCTGGACCAACCCTCAGAAGAAATCCAGGTGTTGTTTAACTGAGAGTGCAATTGCATACAGAGCACTGTAGCCACACACTGCACTCAGGTAATCATGTGCTCAAATGGATAATAATGATAATTTTCTCCTCTTCTCATTTCCATATGGAACAGAAGTAATTAGCCATGTAACTGTGCCCCTACATCCAGCCAAGTACTGCTGAAAGGCTTGGAGCAGACCCAGTGTGCCAGGCTCCAGCTCAGCCTCCTGCTCCTTGGAGTGGCCTTGACTTCCAGTATGAACCTGTGGAATTAACTCCTGGGGATGGTATTTCTGGATTGCCAACACGCTTTTTATGTAAACGAGACATCCTTTGATATTCTCTTGGTTTTACCAACATATTTAACACTTTTTAACCTTCATAGGAAAAAATACTCATGTTATATCAATAACTGCTTTTTATATATTTCCTCAAGGAATTCTTTATCCACTTGAAGATCATAATAGAGCAGTTGAATTCCTTCAATTGAAATTTAAATGATTCATCAAATATTTTGCACTGACTCCTCAAGCTGTTGCTCAGATACATGCTTAGTCAACTTTTTTTAAGAGTTGTCTTTTCCTTGTTTTCCTAGTGCTGTCCTAACATGTCTTCCTACTAAATAACGTTCCTGCATTATCCTGGGCTCTCTCCCACTCCTGCTCTCCCACTGGCACACAGTGGTGGGGATCTGAGAGGCAAGACCCTATTTTGTTACACCCAAGTGAATAAACATCCTTCTTCCTAACAAGGTCTGCACTAAACAGGCCAGGTGGAAGAAAAGGAAGGGGGTATCCTTTCCTTTCACAGCAAACTGGTTAATCAATTCCTGACCTGCTCATGGTATTATTCACTCTAGCTGTGCATGTTTGAATGTAATTAACACCATGACAGGTCTTTCCCCAGCACACTTCAGGGCATCACGCTACCCAGCATCATTGCTGAAGATGCTTTGTCCCATGTGCATGTGGGATCTTGGCCAAAACATCCTGCAGCACCATGCCATGGAGAGCAAAAGCCCATCAGTGGAATGTCAGTGGTGCTAATTCCCATGAGGGTCTGGCCTTGCTGGGCCACCCCTGCCGTTGCTCCTGCTGGTGGGGCAGTGCAGACCGCCTGGGCTTGCAGCAGCTGCTTGCCATCCTGCACGTTTGGAGGAGTGATGCTATGGGAGAGCTCCTCACTCCCTCCATCAAGCCAGTCCCTCTTCCCAAAGGTAGTATCTGAAAGCTGCTGCAATGCTTAAAGGGAGCAGCCTACTGATAAATCGAAATTTTTTTCTCTCTGTCACCACCAGCGTAATTCCTAGGACTCCTTACCACCTTTCTGTAACAAAATGAGGACGACGGCAGCAGTTTTCAGGCCCTAAAGCTGCTCTGAAAATCCCCTTGCGTCAGCTTTTGTTTTCAGCCAACATTACTGTATTCCTACCGTTCCCATTTAGTACAAATAGCTCAGCTAACTGAGCACCCAGAAGAGATATAAATTGTGAAGTAGCTGAAAATGCTCATTATTTGTGCTTTCCAGTCCTCAGGTGTAATAACAAGATAGGTGGTATTAGCCAGCCATGTACAACACCCCGGGTACCAACCCCCACCTGTGAACAGCTGCCAAGAGCCACTGGTGTCCGTGTAGTTCAGTGTGTAATATATCTATTGCCTCTTGTTCTCCCATTGTAGGTATCTTGTCCACCTAAGTGCTAACAAAAAGTTATTTGCTACAAAAAATTGCATTCTATGTTGTTAGTCAATAGTCTGACACCTGCATCTGCTTCTGTCCAGGAGAGTCCTCTACAAATGAAACACAGTTTTGCTGCAGGAGTAGAAATCAATGTGCTAGTTGTCTTGGTTTGAAAAGACAGGTGTCTCCCTTGAAGTGGAAAATATAAACTCCCTCCCTCCAAATTATTGTAATTTTGAAATTAAGGTGCTCTCAGGCAAAGATGTGGGAATAGGAATAACAGCTCTTTACCAGGAAAATTAAAATAAAAATGCAGTAGTACAAAAAAACCAACCAACCAAAAAAAAACCTACTGACAGAGTCAGAATATACCTGACACCCTGTTGGTCAGGGTGTTGGTAGCAGTCTGATTAAACAGTGGCTGCAGTCCTCCTGGAGTGACAAATGTGGTTCTGTTGAAGCAGTGATCCTGCAGAATCATGGTACAGTTCTCCTCTGAAAGTCCAGTGGTGGTATCAGAGATGTCCAGTCTTCCTCTGGGAATCCAGTGGAAAAAGGCTGACTGTGGTGTTCTAAATCTCAGGTAATGCTTGGCTCTACCCCCTGGGCAGAGCATCTCACAATGGGATGATGTAATTTTATCAGTCATGCAGTGAGACTCAATGGCCCNAGTGATCCTGCAGAATCATGGTACAGTTCTCCTCTGAAAGTCCAGTGGTGGTGCAGAGATGTCCAGTCTTCCTCTGGGAATCCAGTGGAAAAAGGCTGACTGTGGTGTTCTAAATCTCAGGTAATGCTTGGCTCTTCCCCCTGGGCAGAGCATCTCACAATGGGATGATGTAATTTTATCAGTCATGCAGTGAGACTCAATGGCCCATTAAGAGAAGATATCCCCCTGGAGGGAGGATGGTGGGAAAGATAAAGAGCACTGCCCTACCTGGTTTTAACAGATGGTAATAGAATACATACTTTCAGTTACATCTTGCATTGCAACCTAAGACACTAGAGCAATATGAGAGAGCTCTCTTTTAACAAGAACTCCCTCATTTCTTCAACAACCATGTTCTCTTCAAAAGAAAACAGTTTGCATGTGCTTTTGTTTTCTCTTCTAAAAGAAGAAGGTAAGGCCTACCCACTTGTCAGAGATGTGTCCAGGTTATTTGAACAGTAAGATAAGACCTCTACCTTTCCATCAATGTGCTTCAGAAAGTACTCTCCCAAAAGATGGCATTGGTAATTGGTGCTGCTGCCCTGGAAGGTGACCCTGAGCATCCAGTAGGATGAGGAGAATTCCCTTTGTGGCAGGTGTGCTGGATGTTTTGCAGCATCTCTAAGTGCAGGAGGAGACCTGTCCATCAGCAGAGATCCTTGAGACTTACACAAGAATGGTCAGAGCTGTACGAGATGTCCCATTCTCTTGGGAGAGCTGATTATTTCACACCTCCTTTCACTCCAAATTTGGAACGTAATAGAAATATAAAACAAAGCTTCTTGAAGTATTTTGTTTACATCCTGGTGTTTGGATGTTTTATGGGATTCATATAAAATCAAAAAGTATTAAAAGTACTTGATAATGCTGTCAAAGTTTCAGTGAAATCAGTGATTATGTGAAACATTTCCACTCTTGTCTGTTCTGCTAGGAAGAAAAAAAAATTGTCAGCTTTAATAAGAAATGAATTACCAATTAAATTTATACCGCTCATTTACATCAGTTGTACACTCCAAGCTACTAGCAGTGTCTTCCTTTGGCAGCCAGGTACCACCACCAGCCTCCCATCATTTCTGTGATGGCTTTTCTCTACACATATGGAACAAGGCATGGGCTCTTGTGATGACAAGAAAACTCCAATCCTATTTTGCCTTCCTTTTCATTCTTTCCTGTTTAAAAGAGGATGAGCAGCTCTTGTTTGCACTGAGGATCTCCTTGGCAAGGTGCAGCAACAGCAATGGCCCAGAAGAATGAGCTGTGAGCTTACAGGTCCTACCTCATGGCACTAAGCATGGTGAAACAGGAGGTGTGCCAGCCTTATTTTCTTCAGTAAATCTATCCTAGGGTCTCAGAGGTTTTATCTACGGTGTCCTCAGAGCAGAGGTAAATTAGGCTGGTGGCTAAAATCGAAGGGCTTCTGTTATCTTGTTTCTGCAGCAGTTTAGGGCCACTTACAGGGATGTGAACCCTGGAAACTACCTGGAAATACATCCTGCCATGCCACTCTACAAGAGATGTTTAACCACTTAAGTATCATCAAATAAGAAATTCCTCAATTTTGAAACAAGTTTTCTTTTATTTTATATTTTTTCTCTTTTATTGATTTCCAATCTGGGGAACACCTGGAGATTACCCAAGACTTGTTGAATCAATTTTCAGCCTCTGTGAGTAATTATAAAATGAAATAGTTTAAGAAGAAAAAAAAATGGAAAAATTCTTTTTTGAGAGGAAAAATGAATTAGCCTTGGAGCTTGGTGTCCTCTCCCAAGAAACTTGTGAAGTGTCTCTTACAATGTGGGAACAGCAATTTGATTGTATTATCAAACAGACTGGAAAAATGCACAAATCAGACTGACAGGCAGTTCCAGTCAGCAGTGATTACAAAAACTCCAGCTCACAGCATGAGCCTGCTCTAACCACATCCAGGGGGTTCTATTTTTGAAAGGGATCAAAGACCTGACAAAAACATTCTCGCCATCTCCATTTTAGAAGAATTCTGAATCATTCCATATGCCACGGTGTAAAATTTCAATTCTTTCCCTCCTCCTTTGGCAACACAGTTAGGGTGTGAGACAGGGTCAGACAGTAACTACTTGTATGACTGAGGAGTTCAAAGTTAAGCCTGTGCTTTGATGAACCGTAACAATCACACCGTATTTCAGAAACACTGATCTCTGAGATGGAGATGGCCCAGATGCTTTGCACCTCCCAGGCTCAGGTCTGTGAGGGCTGCTGCTTTGGAAGAGGCAATTACCTGAGCACAAGGATGTTGTGGTGATGAGCAAGGCTTAGGTTTGCTCCGGAATCCTGTCTCTAATAGTCCTGCCTGGGCTGGATACTTTGGGGAAGATCCCTTTTCATTTCCAGCTGCAGACAAGGCGCTGCCAAAACACATGCTGATGGGAGGGGTCCAGTGGACACCAGCAGACTGCATGGGGCTGTGCCTGCTCTCTGGGTGTTACTACGTCACCTTTTTCCTTTGTGTCACACCAGCCTTTGAACTCGCCTTTCCTGTTTCTCCTCACTGCTCAGCTGTCCTGCATATGAGCAAGACCTGCCCAGGTCCTGCCTGCTCTGCACCACTCTCAGGCCCACGGCTGTGGTGAGCACAGAGACCAAGAGATGCAGTGACACGATAACTTGTATGGCTGAGGAGATGATTCACGGGAGGAGCACATCCTTGCTTCGGGGCAGCCGTGCCTACCAAAGGGGCAGGATGGACAGCTGCAAGGGGTGCCTGCTGCAGTCATCCAGCGCCAAGTGGAACCTGCACCTCCCAGCACCCCATCTGGGGTGGCTCTGCCTTCAGAGCAGGGAAAGCAGGAGGCTCCCCAGCTGCAGTCAGCTGGCACCTTGATGGGCTTCACCCTCTTCAAACCTCTCCAAACCTCTAGCAAACACATCCACTTCCCTCTAAATTTTCTCTGCAGCCAATAAGTAGAGGGGTGCTGCTAGGACATGGCTATTCCCATCAGCAGCTATCCAGCTGAATCCGTTGGGTCCTCTTTTCTCCTTACCTGCCATAAGGAAGGTGCAGGGATCTCGCTCATGTGTGGACGTCACTGCTGTAAAAGCATGTGATGTGGGTGCTACTTTCTGAGTCACCAAGTGTGGAATCTGAGAGTCTTTGGATGTGACCTTACTCCAGTAACACCACTGGAACTGCTTTCTGTACATGCACAGAATTCTTTCTGAAATGCAGAAAAACCTTATCTTAACAAACAAATCTCCAGATGTTACTGTAGCTCTTGCAGTTTTCTTGCTCCAGAAACAAAAGGCTTTTCTTTAAATTAACAGCTGAGTTCCTGGCCTTACACGCTGTTTTGAGGCCTCCCTCCCACAGCATCTCACAGGGACACAGCTCAAAAGGCTGCTAGACCATCAAGTGCAGAGCTAGTCTATACCTGTCAGGAATATCCTGTGCTGATTCCATATATTAATTATATGCTGTGTAAAAAAGGATTTCCTAAGAGGTTTGTATTTTAAAGTTAAACTGAAGATCTGGATCTTTTTTATGTGTCAACAGACTAGATAGACCAGAATGGAAAATCCATGTATCAGCATTGCATATCAACATCACATCTTCTCTGGAGTGCCTTCTTTGTTGTGGAATGAACCCTGTTGTTATAAAAGGAATCTTTCTTTAAAGGAGTATCCTCAGGTTTAACATCTATTTCTTATTTGTCTTAATTTACTGCTTATCTTTGAAGGAGCAGGAAGTCCCCTTGTCCACCTCCTGAGTGCTAATGGTTTGTAGCATGATGGGTCGTTTCACCAGGTGGGCAGGGAGGAGTGCAGAATGAACAAGGACAGGTGGTGGCAGGCAGGAGGTTGCTGGTGACACACCTTCAGGGGGTTCCCACACAAAGGGAATTTCACAGACTAGAAATTTCACAGCTCTGTCCATTGTGCTCTCAGCAGCCAGTCCTTCATCACTGTACCTCACATCACCCATTTTTGCCAAATGCTACCAAGGAAGTGTGTAGACAAGCAATCCTTAGCAACCCCTGATAGACATTGCCTGTATTAATCCCAGTCATGAGCTGCACTGACATATGACTTCATGATGAAAGAAAAACCTGGTCCCTGTTGATTCCCCAATCTTTTACCTACAGGTTTCCTCATAAAAATGGGCTTAAATGGTTAAACTATGAAGTAGCCATACAAAAGAAATCAAGTGTTAAAAGGATTAAGATACCATCATTAAGATACCATCACAATTATAACTACTTGGTACCAAAATTGGGGTTTTAACATGTGCATGCTGACACTGTGGACCTGCAGTTGTAACATTTTTGATTGATGCAGCTCAGCTTTCTGAAGCATCCCCATGCAGAGAACCCACCTGAGCTGGCAGCATGCCTGCAGGAAATCTCTGCTGGCAAAGCCACCATGCAGGTCAGTGCAAAAGTAAAGAGACTCTGTGGCTGTGCCTGCAGAAGGCTAGTCTAGCTTACAGTTTACCTTATTGAAATCTCAGCATGGGCAAGCTTAGAGCTCACAGAAGCAAAGATCTTTGCTAAGAACCTAATTAAGGTGAGTGCAGTCTGGGCAGACTTGTCTGGACACAGAAGTCAGGGCTTCAGTGTTACTGTGGACAAGACCTTAGTGTTGAGTCTTCAGAGATGGTTCTGGGAACAGCTTACAGTCCCCTGAAGTTGCACTGACTTAAAATGAGCTGTAAGGCATTTCCTGATGCTGTATTTATAGAAATCAAGGTGTACTACAATTTTACACCCCTGTTTTTAGGAGATGCCCAGGCTGGCAGGTGGTGACAGCTCTCTTATAGGTGCCTGTGCTGCAAAACTTTTCCTGAACACATAGATGTTTCCTAGCTTCCTTCCGTGGAACTTCCTTCCACGGTCTTTGTGCTCGATTTTGTTGTTTGCCATCATAAAACAGTGTTTCTGCCTATTTAAACTAGTTTAGCTCTTTTAAGCTGGTCAGGTGTTGGCAGTAAAGTAGCAGTGTCTGATTTATTTCCTTTTCAGCTTTTTATCCTTACATGCTTTTTCTCCAAAACTAACAAAACCTGAACCAATGTAAGGGGGTTTCATGCTTTTTTTTTCACTAACTAGACCATCAGCCCATTGCTTAAATTGCTGAGCAATAGAAAAACTCTAAATTCAAAACAGAAAATCCCAATTTAAAAACAAATATACATAGCAGCAATGTATTATCTGAGCTCTGCATCTCTTACATAGCTCCTCTGGCACATCAAAACCAACAGATGTTGATCATGTGCTTTGGACAACTCTTTCCAAATACGTGAGAGACGTCACATTTTTGAGCCAAAAATGCTCTTAAGAACAAGCAAACCCAAAGTAGCTAAACTGAGATAACCTTTGTGTGCATGCATGTGTATCCAGTTTAAAAATGGCCATAGGTTTTAAGCCTGTAAATTCACCAATAGCATTCAGGTTTCAACAGATTGAAGTGTTCATTCAGGATTGCTGGCTGAGACAGGCAGCTTGAAATGACACCTTTAACTAGAAAGAAAATGAGGGAACAATTTGGTGAGTGGCGAAAACTTTAAAGGGTTTTGGTGTAAGAGGGTGCAAGAAAGAAACCCTGATTACTTCTATGTCCTGGAGCAGCACTGAAACATTGTTTGTTCCTGAAGTAATTCACTAAAGAAATACATATTCTCGGTGTTTTCCTTGAAACCTGCACTGCTCTGTAAGCTCTCTCATAGAGAGCCATGAATAACTATGATTGTATAATTCTATTGTATTATTCTATGAACTGGAGTGCAGGAGGAAATGTGGATTCAAGTCCTCCCATACTGAAGCCAGACTCCTTCCTGCCCTCACCAGGATCCTTCCCTGCCTGATGCTGAACAAATCCAATATTCACAGGGTGTGGCATCCCACATGAGCATGACTGAGGCACAAACCCAGGCCTTCCAAAACAGCCTGATGTGAACTCTCCCTCTTTCCCTGGGCTTGGCTGCCACTATTTTAACCCATCATCAGGCACCTCCACGAGAGATCAGCTGCACTTACATCCTCCTGCATGTTGGGGATTTGCCTGCTCTTGCCATTTGCCAAACTTCACTGCTATAAAACATTGGATTTCTTGCTCAGCACCAGTGCTTGCACCAACGTGGCTATGTCAGCTGCTGGCATGAGTTGCAGAGACCAGGGCAAACTTCCAGAGCAGACCAGGCCTTGGATTTCTATCAAAACCCATCTGTTCCTGACTGAGAGTTATTCCCACCACCTTTATAACTGGGTGGGATAATGAGCTATTGAATCCACAAATTAGCACAACATGGAGTTCTTTTAATAGCTTTCCTCTACAGAAAGTCAAGGCTGCTAGTGCATGTTGTGTATACAAGCCAGGCCAGCAAGCTAGAGGACTTATAGCTGACAGTGTCAATTGTTTTTAAAGTGTTACTGCAGTGCTGGCATTTGAAAAGCAATTTAATATTTCTCCCATGACAGTCACTTCAAATATTCTGGAAACAACCCGTATGAAAGCACGGATGACAGTTACAACACTTGTCTTTTCTGAGATGCCCAGACCAGATTTGTGTACAGTTTGTGCTGGGCAGGACTGTGAGGTGAACAATGCAGCAAACACAGCTCCTCCATCCACCTAAATCCACTTGGCAGTGGGGGTGTGCAGGGGGTGAGCCTCACACCTCAGGCCCTGCCACAGAAGTGCTGTAATTAAAGAGCACAAGGGCTGGAAGGAATTCACGCAGAGCTGCTGCAGCAGCACTCCCTCCGCAGCAAACTGCAGCACCAAGGGTTAACACTCTGCTGCCTGCCTCACAAATCTGCATAATGCCTTGCTTTGGCAGCTCATTTGCATAATTTTAAATTATTCTTTTGTCTGGAAAATAAAATCTAAAACATAGGTTCAGACATAAGTGGTAGATACTAATGTTTCATATCCTAAGAAGGCTTGATTAAGTCTATTTGTCTGAACTCGACAATAGAGGTTGTAAAAATAATTTTAACAGAGAGATGTTGTTTCTTTATTGCACAGCCTTGAGTGCCATTTTAACAACCTAAATAAGGTCTAATGTGCTCACCCACCCCTCACAGAGGGGTGCCCACACACGCTCAGACTCTCCGGCTCTCCAGAGGGCTCTGCAGCTCCATCCTTTGCCGGGGGGGGTCCAGCCCACCCCTCTCATTAAACTGCAGGAACAATGCAGCAGCTGGAGACTGAATCCCTGTCATCAGCGCATCCTTACCAGGGATGGGCTTCCAGGCAGTAGCTGTGTACTCAGAGGTGGGACACACGATGAGCTCAGCGTCCCACCTCCCACTGCCAGGAGGGATTCAGCTTAACAGAGGATGGATACCTACATTTCCTCAGATGAATCACACTCCCAGCTCCATCGACTGCCATAACTAAGTCTCCACTGCCTAGTGTGGGAGATTAGACACCTAAATTCAGGTGTCTTTTTTCTGGATTTGATTCCCACTCCAAATTCAGCTGACAGACTGTGATGTGGTCTTTGTGGGCAGAGCCCCATACCTCTCAGTTATTCTCTCCCTCACCGTGGGAGACTAAGTCTCCCAAAGCCAAGTGTCTTCTACTCTCTGTGATGTGTTTCAGTGTAGGAAAAGGGGCTACCAGCCTGCACTGGCACTTCAGTGTGTTGTAAATCATAGCTTATCAGAACAGCAGAACAAATCCTAGGAAATAGAAAGCCAAATGGAAGTTGCCTGTCATTATGACTGAAGCCTATTTGAACTCCTGCTCTAGTGCCTTACATACTATAAACTTCTGTACATTCCTCAGGCAAAAGCCTGTAGCTTGTGCATTAAAATTGAACAGCATTTCTAAATGGGACATCCCAAACCAATGCATTTGTGCTCTCGCCTCTGTAGTCCCAAAAGCTAGGTGACACAAGAAGACATTTCCCAATGGACATCAGCAGTGTGCCCAGCAGGCATTCTGCCCAGAGGAGCAGCCAAGGGATTCCTCTGCCAGCTGGAAGGCACGGTGACAGCAAAATCTTCAGGCAAATTTAGCTGGGTCTAGGTAGGTTGTACAAAATGTACGGGGGAAAGGCCAAGTGTAAGTAAGTAAGTAAGTATGAGTGAACAGATCTGCCAAATGCTAACAAGTTTATAACTGGTTTATTCAGTTCAGTTTTCCTTTTGCCCAGTGCTCATAACCCAAATTCAAACTTCAAAGTTTCCTGCAAGTGATAATATACTGACTGCCCTCCTTCAGATTCCAGTGGCATTACAGTTTTCATGAAAATGTTTCAAAGATGACTTAGGGCCATATTTCTTCTCCTTTCCCATTTTGCTTGACACTTTTGTTTAAAAATAGGTGAAGTATATATACAGTATTAAACATTTAAGCACCAATAATTAAAGTCTCAGTTCACAACAAAAAGCAAGTGAAACTACCTGTATGTTCAGTTAGTAGCAAGTAATTCTGAATGTGCAAATCTGCCTGCAGTTTCGTGTCAAAAGAAATACACTAGCCAACACATTTGCAGGCATATGCAACAGTGTTGCAATTGCTGTTATTCACAATAAAATGTTCAGCCATCAGTTAACTGTGTCACTTTCCTCTTAACTGCAATGGAAGAAAAATCTTCCCCACTATTTATGCATATTTTCTTTCCTCCATTAGTTTCAATAAAGCTAAAAGTTAACTGCCAAAGCAGTTCCCAGCACAGTCTTCGTGTGCTGCATTTCCTATTGACCACTGTCTCCGTTGTAATTTTTTTTCTGCCTTTCAGTACTGAAGCACCATCACCATAAAAATCCTGTTCTGTGGGACTCCCAAATGTTAGAGCTGCCTCTCTTCATATGAATTTAACATCTACTTTTTTTTTGACAGTTAATCACTTCTGTGACTGGTTGCAAGACCCAATGCAGCTGTGCTCTCATCCAGGAAAGACGCTGTAGGGACACGGAAGAACAGTAAAAAACAACCATCCTGTTCTATGTGAATGTCCTTAGTGATTGAAAGGGGGAAAACAAAGGAGAAAAAAGCTCATAAGATTTTTAGCAGAAGGTGCAATCATCCCTGGAAGCAAAACTCATCGTTTAAAGGGAATGGGCTGTGTTTGACACTTTGCCTGCACCTCCTGATGGGAACCTCCAACTGCTGAAATATGGAAGAGATATTTCAGAAGGGATGGTGGATTTGTAGCCTCTGTGTACACTCATTTTGCCAGGCCAAATTTCTCCTGAACAGCCGCTGTTTATAAGCCACTTCTCAAATGACACAGCCTCTGGTTTGCTTCAAGTGCCAGCTGTAAATGGAGGCTGCTTTGGAGCTATTTCACAGGCAGATCGGCTTTCTGTCTGCGTGCCCGTGCTATTGTTCAAATCAGCAGTTTGGGCTCGCAACTCATCTTCCTCTCACCATCTTCTGCTTGACATTCTGGAGCAGCCTGAGAGCACACAACGTGGCCTCTTTGGGGTAAAACCAAATGGGAAACTCTGCTCCCAAAGTGCCTTGTTATCTCTGGATGTTCAGTCCATGAGGAACAGTTACCAACAAAACCACCCTCAAAAGGGGGATGGCAGGGGATTTGGCACCCACTGCTTTGTGCTACACTGAACTTCTCTGGAAATGTTTAAATTTAAATTTTTTTAAAAGGGGAATTAAAACCCAAGAACTATCTACTATTTATTCCTATATTATAAACAGCCATCCATGACAAATGGCTATTTAATGATGGAGGAACAGCAGCTAAAAAGTAGGCTGAAAGTATGTATGCTGAAAGGTAAATCCTGGCCCCACTAGAGTCCATGGAATAATTCACTTGCTTTTGACCTGGAAGGTCTCCACTCCTTTCCCTGCCAGAAACAAATTTACTCTGCAATAATTTCAGGAGGCAGAACCTGAACAAAGGCCACAGAGAACGATTGCTGTGAATGCATTTCACCCACACATTTTATAATGGTGATTTTTTTTGCAAAACTGCCATTTTTGAAGGTAAATATGGTTAAGACAAGAGTAGCTAACCCAATCAAATGAAACTAATAGGAAAATAAAAAACCCTTTTCTTGTCCTAGTTAATTACCTGGGCTCCCTTGACAGCCTGCAGACAAATAAGGAGAAGGCAATTCCCTAGGGAACCCAGACAACCCCCTAGGAACAAATGCCCACCTTAAAGTTGCCAAAGTTCAAACAAATTCTGTCTTTCCTTCCCAGGAACTTAAAGGAAGCTGCTCTGATGCAAAAGAACACAATTCTGTTTTACAGCTGCCTGCACAGGAACACCTGCCCAGGTGACACAGAGTCTCAGAGATACACCCACCATGTACACTGTGCCCATGCCACCTTACAGGGACAGTCACACAAGGGGCTGCCCACAGCCTCTCTCCCCTCAGCTCCTGCACAGTGCCCAGGATGCCTGGGGAGTTCCTCTTGTCATGCTCAGCTGCATTTGTCAGCAGACAAGTCTGGTCTACACATAAGGAAGTGATCATGCAAACTTTGAGGCAGGGCCTGGACAAGAAGAGATGTCCTGGATGCCCAGTCAGAAGGAACAGATGTTCAGAAGTGTCTCTGTGGGGGCTGGAAGAGAAAGATACAAGTAAGGGGCTACAACCATGGTGAGATGCAATGTCAAGCGAGTGTCAAAATCTCAGCCCACCAGGTACTGGTGGATCTACAAACTCCACCAAACACTGGGCAGAGACCTTACCTTGATCCCAGACATGTTGTGCCAACACCCCTAAACAAAGAAAGCAAACCATACTGTAAAGGAGAAACAGATCCCAGGTTCCTTGAGTTATTTGGGTTGGAATGGACATTAAAGAACATCTAGTTCCAACTTCCCTGCCATGGGCAGAAATACCTTCCACTAGACCACGTTGCTCAAAGCCCCATCCAACCCTGAACGCTTCCAGGGATGAGACATCCACAGCTACTCCTGGCAGCCTGCTCCAGTGCATCACCACCTTCACACTGAGTAACTTCTACCTTATCTCTCATCTAAATCTGCCCTCTTCCAGTGTAAAGCCATTACTATTTGCCTTTGTAGAAAGTCCCTCTCCAGCTTCCTTGGAGGCTAAATTTCTTGCAGAAACCTAATTTCTGTCCCTGGAGTCCTTCACTGCAGAGCTGAAGAGAGGAAATGCAGAAAGGGAGGAGAAGGGAGATCAGGCACCTACAGAACTGCTTCATTTTAAACAATGTATTTTAGTCCAGGCCGTGTGTCAAAGCTCACCATATTCACTTCTGAATATCTGAGACTCAGCCAAATTTTGACACAAATTTCTGGTCTCAGAGGTCTCTGCTAGCTTAATTGACCCAAGCATTGGAGAGGCAGCAGGAGAACCACCTAGTCCTCCAGCTAGGGGAAAGATAAAGATCAAAGCAGAGCTCAACATTTTTAGTTGCTGAAGAATCCCAGGGCAGAGAGTAATGACGTGTGCAGTATTAGACATTGAAAAACCCAGTGTAAGAAAAGTTCCATGGAAAGTGAGTTTTTATCAGCTCTGCTATGAAAGAGCTACCTTGCTTCAGTCTGACACAAGGTGATGGAAACCTTGCCATGTACTTTGCTGCTCATTATAGGAACTTCTTTTCAGCCTTGGGAACAATCTAGAAACTGCAGTTTTCTGCACAACGTTCTTGCCTGACATTTCTAGGAACATTGGCCTCATATCTTCCAGAGCAAAACACAATCTTACAGTGCCAGCCTGATGTCATCTCTGTTGACATCTGGAGTTAACAGCCCGGAAAGTGCACTGTGGAGCTCTCCTTCACTGCCTGAAGCCTTTACTTCTACTCAGGGCCTCTTCCCTGACTTCTGCACGTGCCATCAGCCACAGCCATCAGCCTGTGGTACACCTGCTGGCATCTGCTCCCACTGTTTACAGAGCAAAGTCCATTGCAGTCCTCTTACCCCAACCCTCCCAGCTTTAGCAGGTCCCCTCCCCTCAGACCGAACAGACTTCTGTGTAATCTGACAGGCTGCAGCTGCTGCGTAGCAAGCAGTTGGGAATAAATATGTCCCAGTACATATTATTGAGAAGCTTTTTCTGATTGAAAGTTCCTGATCCACTGGAACTGAACATTTGTGGAGCAGGGGGCTGGATAAGATGACCTCCAGAGATCCGTGCCAAACGACATGCTTCTGCCAGTCTGAAAACTTCAAGAAACACTGACTCTCCTCAAACCTGAATTTCAGACATCTCAGCAGTGATCCCACAGGAGTTATTTTGTATGGTATCTCCAAGTTGACAAAACTCTTGCACAGAAAATCTATCAGCAAGAAACTTGTTCTGCTGGTTGGGTGTTGGTGTATTTATAGCTGCACCTTCATAAGGAAGCTGCTGCTTTACCTGCAGACCTGAAAATAGCGCTATCTACACACGGAAGAGCTGTGCAATGTAGGCAGCCAAATTTCTTAGGCCAAGACATACAGTGTTGTCTCAAAGATATATTTTGTAAAGAAAAAAATCTGGTTGGTTCTTAAAGACTTTTTCATGACTTGGCAATTATGAATTTTAAAATACCATTTCAGTATCGGATGCTCACATCCAAGACTGGGGCAATCGAGAGACCTTCAGAAAAATCTTCTATTTTGAAGTTCTTAAAAAACTCATGTTGTAAGAATGAGTAGTTCTGCAATCAGAAAGCAATTCTATTTGAAGTCAAATTCAGATAATCAAAGGGTCATCAAGCTGTAAATCCCCCTAATGTAATTATCTTCCAAAAACAAGTGGCCAAAGCTGGCATTCAATGCTTGCCACTTCCCAGTAATGCAAAAGTCAATCAGTAAGATGCAGCCTCACATCCCTGAGCTGGAACTTCCTCCAAATTCCAAAATCCTGTCAGAATACCATCATCAGTTGAGCACTTGGCTTTGTGTCTGCTCACCTATGCTTAGTTGCCGTTATAGACAGCAGTGTAAACTCTTCGTGTGAACAAGAGCTGACATTTGCACTACTCAAGTTTAATCTGGCTCTGAATACAAGTTCTAGTGGAATCCATTTTAATTTTTTAAAAAATTTTGGTCATGCTGAGTGTTTGCATTGGCAAAGCCACAGGCAATGGCTAAAACGGGGGTTTAGACACAATGTAAATAAAGGTACAGAAAAGGATTGCTTGGAAATGGCCAGCAGCAGACTGCTGAGGCCTAACTGAGGTGCACCCCCTTAGGGCTTTCCCAACTCCTTTCCTGGATCTAAGCAGGTTTCCATAACCCATTAACTTTTAAAGGCTGTATGTTAATGGTAGAAGGCAGAGAGCAATGGAAATCTCTTCCTTATACCCATCCCCTTGAAGGATTCCAATGAACAAGTCATAGCATTTGGAAATGTAAACGCTTTGGAGAGCTACATCTTGGACAGAAAAGCAAACATAATTATCTGGAACTTCCCAAAACCTACCAAAAATTCTTGACAGCATTCAGAAGGGCTCTCCGGGAATTCACGTGACCCATCCTCCTACTGTCCAATGGAAAAAATAAATGACTGCCAAAGGGAAGTATTTTTTTTTTTGTCTGAGGAAAACCTCAAATTGAGAAACAAGGCTTTTCAGGTGCTTATCAAAACATGCAAGTGATTCTGATAAAATAACTGAGGTCAACACAGCTCACGAGAATCACTGTGATAAACACCACAAATATTTTCAGGGAAAGCATAAAGACTGATGTTGTGGAAAAAAAAAAGGCAGAAAAACCTAACAAACTTAGGCACAGTCAAACACAGAACTAAATAATAAATAAACTCTATGCTCTGTCCTAACAGGAAAAAAATGTAAGAAGGTAAACATGGACCTAGTAGTTTTTAAAAGCACAGCTACTGCACTGTCTCACTACCAAACAGAATAAGCCCTATTCCATGCCTTGTAGATTTCCAGAAACCTGTTAGTATTTCCCTCCCAGGATAAGCTAAATTACTTATTTGTATTCTTGAAGGCATTTGAGTATCACTGCCACTTGAGAACAGAACATATGGAGAAACTTCATCTAAGAAATCTGGAATGCATCAATTGAGTATTTCTTCTCTATGACATTTCTTCATGTTAATGATAGTTGGAGAAAAAAACCTTCACAAACTCCCCAAATCTCTGGGCAGCACGCAGCTGCATCAGCCTATTCTTGGATTAGCTCCTCTCAGCTGAACTGGAAAAGGAGCCTAGGAAGAAGGGGGAGTGGAAGATGGGAAGTTACAAAGTTCCTTAAGGTCTGAAAGTGGGGGAACAAACTGAGATTTTTAGTGTTTATGATTAGGCAGACTCAGAAATCAATTCTAACTCACTGAACTAGGTTCTAGAGGTTTCTTGGCACCGCCATCACGTGATTACCATCATTCCTCACACGCTAAAAAGTTCCGAGTCAGTTTTCCAAATTTCTCATTTCCTAAAAACAAGCAAGAGGAGACTGCAAAAGGAGTTAATTGCAGTTAAAAAAAAAAAAAAAATCACCAAAATCAAAGCTTGGTACAATCCCTGCTAAGGTGTTTAGTTTCTATAGAAACAAATGGCTGTTTTATTGACTTTGCTACTCAACCTTCGGTACATTGACATGTTAATTTGTTAAAAACAGCTCCATCGGCAAGGTGTGGAACAGCTCAGTTGAACCCCATCCAGAGGGAAGGCATGCAAGGCCAGAGGCGCCGGGAGTTTCACAGCGTGGTAGCTTTTCAATCTTACACACCACCAACCTACTGGTCAGCCGAGAGAAGATTGAGGAGGGACCGCACCAAAGATATAAATATCTTAAAGGAACGTGTCAAGAGGATGGTGCCAGACCACTTTTGCTGGTGCCTAGCGATAGGACGAGGAGTAAAGGCCATAAACTGAAATACAAGTTGCACCCCAACAGTAAGGCAGAGCTGCTTTAGGCAGAGAGCGGAGAGCACTGGGACGGGCTGCCCAGGGATGCCGCTCCCTCCCTGCGGGCATCCCAAACCCACCTGGACACGTTCCTGCGTCACCTGCTCCAAAAGACCCTGCCTTGGCAGAGGGGCTGGACTGGATGATCTCCAGAGGTCCCTTCCAACCCCAACGATTCTGGGAACCTCCCTGAAAAATGGTGAAAAATCCCGGCTGCTGCAGGGAATACTGACTAGAAACGCGACAAGAAACGCAAGTGGAAAGGACAGAGCCAGCACCGGCCGCGGAGAGCGGGTGCCGACGGGCGCTGGGCTTGAAGCACCTGTGGGCACCGAGGGAGATCCCTGTCCCCCCCCCGTCCCCCCGGGACCAGCGCTCTGAGGC